>JARHVA010000257.1:4595000-4795000 GCA_037957365.1 Torreya grandis
TATAACTATAATAGATCAAAAAAAGGAAGATTCCCCACTCCATAAAAAATGCCTAGGGCCCACTCAAGTGATGTGCTAAGGAACTAGATAAAAAATAGCTCCTATCTATTTAAGTTGTGCCTCCTTAGCTAATAGTGCATCTACCACTTAGTCAAAATCCTGCTCTAGCTTCTTGAATTTCATAGGGGGATCATGAAACATGACCTCAGACTAAGATAACAACTTCTTGTGAGATTTGAACAAGGATTCCAAGGAGACCTTCACCTTAGACACCTTGCTAATGCTAGAAGTGGATTTAGGGGAAAGTCTAGGATTGATTTTCTCAAAATTATTGGTTTTATCCACCCTTATATACATGTCTCAATAAAATTGAGATAATTAGACACCAAATTCATCCCTATCAAGTAGGGTGCCCTCTAGCTAGAAATGCACCATGATATTTACTTCTTTAAAGTCAATTAACATATTTTCTTTACTCTTTTCTAGGGGTTAAATTATCACCTAAGCTATGATTAACCACTCTTATAGATATGATCTCATGCTTCTAGTGTAGGTTTGGTAGAGGCTAAAGTCTAACAAAGACATTAGTTTCATCTCTAAGAACTTGGTTCTACTTATTATCATCATGAGATTCTTACACTTATTGTCCATCTAATTTACTTAGTCTAAATAATCCTGAGTGTGTTATAGGTGATTTATGCCTATGGATAATGCTTGGGTGACCTTATCAAGAACTTATAATAACTCTATCAAAGAATCAACCACCCTTCCAACTAGATCTATAGGGAATGAACTCTTCACCTATGATTTGAGGACACAAATATGATACTTCATGTCCTTCATGAGTTTTAAAGACATGTCATGAGTAACTTAAATAATAGAGACTAGGTACTTATCTACCTTCTTTTTTCCACTTTATGTCCTCAAACTAGTGAGGGAGAAGAGGTCATGTTTTGTTTTCCATACCACTAAGTCTCCCTCTTGAATGATTCTCTCTGTAAGAATCTTCCTAATGTTCCTAGACTTCTTGTCAAACTCCCATTGGAATTATGGATCACCTTGTAAGATTATCTCAGGTATCTGTGATCCTACGGTAACTCCCAAGATAGAAGAACATGAAGGTGGGGTGGTAGAGATAGAGGTGGAAGGTGGATTCATGAGATGAGGATGAATGAATAAATCAGAGGGAATGAAAGAAGAGAGTAATGGAGGAGAACGATGGAAGGATGAATGGGGAAGCCCATGGGAACATTTGGGTATGCCATCAGTTTTGGGTCAAATTAACTTATGGGTTTATGGCACTAGGGAGTGGGGTATTCAATAAGAATGAGTAAATTGATCAGTTAAATCCAAATCCTTAGGAACCCACAATGATGGGAAAGGATGACCTAGGAGGGACAAGGGGAGAAATAGGTGACTGAGTATGAGGCTAAGAGGAAGTTACCTTTTATTTATATTTGGGACTTTTTCTTAGATAATATTTTTTTATAGTAGTATAATGGCTTGTGGTGGTAGTAGTGGTTGGAGTAGACCAAGGAATCTAAAGAGTAACCATAAGTGCCACCAAAGTGGCCAAATATGATTGAACTATGCACACAAGTGCACTCAGTGCTTGGGTTTACATCTATATTTAAATTAGCATATGTCCTATAATAGTTGATTATTATGTGCTAGACCTTAGGGGAACTAGGAGATCAAAAAATAAATCTCTTAAATAGTAGAGGTGGGCCATAGGGATCCCTACGAATGGAATGAGATGAGAGGGTATAAATTAGGATCCCTATTATGGGATGTTGTACATGGTCAAATCCAAAGGTACCTAAATGAATTATGGAAGGGATGGAATACAAAACAAGGTAGGTTCAACTTGAGTGAGCATGGTAGAGATAAATAAACTAGGGGGTGATCTAATGGGATATTGAGGGATGGAGGTGGTAGGGGAAGTAATCTCCATGGATGCTTATTAATGGTCATGTTTTAGGCTTGACTTAAGGCTATTAATAATGTGGAATCATAGTACCTATGCAACTAGGTTTCAAGTAGCCTAAGTCACTGAAGGTGGTGGTGATTGAGAATAGTTTAGGGGATGAAACAATCATAGAGGATAGGGATATGGGATCCCCTAGATAATCTTCTTTGAAATCTAAGTTATAGTCATATCATAGCTCTTAGCAAATGGACCAAGTTGGGTTTACTTTCCTTTTTTATTCACCTTGAGCCTAGTAAACATCTGCTTATCATCAGCATGGTTGAAGTTAAACTCATGATAAGGTTGGGGCACATGGTTATAGTAATATTGACATAATATTGGTACTTCATCACATGATCCCTAATGACACCATGAGGGTCCTATTCTTGGTTTGATGCTTTACTTAGCGTGTAATAATCCCTACCCACCACTGTATTCTATAATTGAGGTAGATTCCTATATCCATGATAACATATGATGATGAACAAGGTCAGGTAAACCTTATATTGGTAAAAAAGGGAGTAGCCAAAATTTTATCCACTAATTAACTGGTTATTTATTATTTGACTAGTTAGTCTAGGTCGTCATAGGGTAGTGGAAGGGGGCCATATGGATGATTTCTACTCAAATGATGGTGTCATATTTGTAATACCAATAATCACCAATGAGGGTGAGGGACTATTTGATCTTATTTGAGATTCAAGGGATGTCCACCTCATTGAAGGCCATGTAGATAGGTAGAATGATTCATGTATCTCCTGAATGTGATTGATATGGTGGTGGCCATATAGTTTTTGGAAAACTACATGCACCATAACACCCTTGGGATTCTATGGTGGAAACCTATATGGTTTAAACACGATGGTGACACATGCAACATCCACTAGATAAGTCATCATGTGGAAATTCCCTCTAGTTTAAGCTTCTAATATGACCCTAATGAGGTTAAAATTGATCACACTTCTAAGTTTTGGGACCTCCTCTCCTTTGATAATTATTCTCAAAAAGGAACCCATAAGAGGTTCACATGCATGGTGTCATTGGCCCCAAACATGAGGTTTAGTATGATCATACTAAAGCACACACCCTTCTTAAATAGGTAGATTGGGTAGGTATTAATGTCTTATTTTTAAACCCATCATTTCTAGTTGAAAATCTAGTCCTTGAGGAATTCATATATATTATGGTTATTAGTACACACATCTACTGCACTAGCATTGTCGCTACTAGTGTACTCTAGGAGGTTTTATTAATACTTAAAAGTAACCCTTGAGCCATCGATGACTAGGTTTATTAAATTCATTGAGTAAATATATATTTTCTATCTTAGAAGACATGTTTGAAAGTCTGTAATAAGTTTCTAAAGAGGTCCACATAAGGGAGTACCTTAGGCTTGGCCATGGCCCTCTGTAATCCTGACTTGCCTAGTACAATGAGATTATTGAAGTACTCAAGTTTATCATCATTGACCTCTAAGGTGGGTGTTTTCATGTATTCAATTGGGTTGAAAACCTTTTTATAGTGGTTGAATGTCACAAAGTCAAGCAATAAGGTGGTGTATTGGTACTTAGGCTCAAGATTAAGGTTGGAGGATAAAGTAACCATAATGAGAAGGTTAATCTTGACACCAGTGAAATTTGAGTGAGGAAGGCATGAACGAAATAAGAATGATATAAAAATGAGGAGATGGACTATGTAGAATTGGGATAAATAACAATAACTAGGTTAATTTAAGTGTTTATAAGGCTTTATAAAGATATTTTGTATTAATAAACTTAGGTAGCTTACACAACATGAGTTTAAAATTGAGTTTTTGTCACAATCCACCCATTCATTTACCAATGTAACATTAACTTAGGAATTTTAAATATATGCTTCCCCTATAGATTTGGTAATTGTGATAAGATTTTTTAAATTATCTGATAAGGGCCTAACTTCCCATTTAATTAATGTGAGAAATGTATTGGGCACATGACTACTTTCCCATGTCACATCTTGGAAGGCTCTAGATTATGCCATGTTTTTGTTTTTGGTTGGTCCTATTTTTAATGTATGCCACCTAAGTACAACTAGGTGCCATACTTTTACCTTTTTGAGATCTAGATTTGGCCACCTAGATTATCAAGGTGACATGTGGCATCCTCTAATTGGATTTAGAATATGACTATAACTCATTATAATTACCTCAAGGCCTTTTGGTAACTTTATATATATTTATATAGAAGTGCCACATAGAATTTTCACATGGGTTAGGCTATCTCAAAATCTATCATCTTTGATAGGTGTTAGATACTAACACATCTAACAATTGAGAGATCTCATTGGTCAGGGTCTCCTAGGATCTAAAATCTCTGATAGGACTAAGATACTAACACATTTTATAGGATCCACATATAACTCCTTCATTATTTATGCTCTCCTGATATTTGACATCTCTAACAAGTCTAGGAGTCTAACACATCTGATAACTAAGTGATCTAATTGGTTAAGCTCTCCTAAGATCTAACATTTCTAATAGGTTTGGGAGACTTACACATATAATAGGTTTCCATGTGGAACTTCCCCATTGGTCAAGCTCTCCGAAGATATAATATCTCTAACAAGTCTATGAAACTAACACATCTGATAGGTTGTATGTGTCACACCCCTTTTCGTTGGTATCTCTTGATATTTAACATCTCTAATAAGTCTAAGAGACTGACACCTTTGACAAGTTCCATGTAGAACTTTCCATTGGTTGAGATTTCCTATGAGATTTAATGATAAGTGACTAAGTTAAAATAAGGCCATGTAATCAATTAAAATCTCACCTACCCATCATCAAATCTTAATGAGACACTAAGTAGGACTCTAGGAGAATTCCACTCTAAGGAAATCAACATGAGTCCAATTCTATGAAAAAACATAGCTAGCATAAAAAATATTACAAGTATGAAAACCCTTTTCTATTTTAGAGAAAAAAATACTAGACAATATTTAGACTCAAAATACTATAGTGATCTTTAACAAAGACCAACTCATCATCACAAACATTTTAAAACATTTGTTAGGTCAAGGTAGAATAGATGTTGTTAAGCACGGGATATACTGAGAGGGGGGGGGGTGAATCAGTATATCATATATCTTATAAAACTTTCCTTTAATCAAATTCCACTTAATCAAACATTCAAGATATGAAATAAAACTAAAACAATAAACACCACACAAGATAGAGAGAGACACTAGATATAATGTGGAAACCTAATGTGGGAAAAATCACGGAGAATAATCTCAAGTATATGAATGAGCACCAACCTAAACAATATTTGCAAGCACCAACTTGTAGGAGCACCAACCCCTTTGCTGAGCACCAACCCAACAACTATTCATGATCACCAACCCATAAGAGCACTAACCCCTTTGTTGAGCACCAACCTGCCAACAATTTGTGAGCACCAACCCACAAGAGCACTAACCCCTTTGTTGAGCACCAACCCAACAACTATTCATGACAACCAAACGATAGGAGGACAAACCCCTTTGCTAAGCACCAACCCAACAAAAATTCATGAGCAACAACCCATAGGAGCACAAACCCCTTTGCCGAGCACCAACCCACAGGAGCACCAACCCCTTTGTGTATACCAGACAATTATCTCTCAATGTTTCTATCTTAACAAATGATAGTTCATTACAACATCTCTTTCCTCTCTCTCACCTTTTATCTTCTAATCTAGATATAACAAATACAAATCATATTCATCTCTCACAATTGCTCTTCTAAGCTAGATATTACAATATCAAATCAACCTCTCTTTCTCTTATCACAAATGGCTTTTCAAGCATTTATTATTAGCTTTCTAAATAACCTTTGGCCTTCCCCCTTTGTGACCCTTCAATCCTCATGGAAAATGGTGCCAAACTTGTATGACCCTTCATATCCTTGCCTTTGAAAAGTCATGTGGTGAGCCTTCATGAGAAAAAACATCCTTCCCTTTTTTGTCCTTATCTTGATGACTTTTCATATTCCTCAAAGTGTCCCTTCATGAGAAATTGTGCCCTTCCTTTTTTGTCTTCACTTGGTGACTCTTTGAATTTCCCAAGATGACTCTTCATGTGAAAATGCATCCCATCCTTCTTTTGTCTTTACCCTGTGGCTCTTTGACTCCTCCATGAGCCCTTCTTTTGTCTCATATGCAACCAAAAATATATTCATTAATATTAAATAAATATTAACTCACATTAGCTAAGATATATCTATTACAAATATCATGAAATGCAATGGGGCCTTTACCACCAATAATGCTAGACCTTTGACATCAATGACAATATTTCCAACAATCTCCCCCTTTGTCATTGATGGCAACCTCAATCCTGAAACTACCACATCCTATCACCTGCACATACTATCATCTAAAAACATACAATAATTCCCCCTTACTGTAGCAACCTGTACCTATTCCTTGTACCTATTTATGCACCTATACCTGTACCTATTATTCTTCCCCTTTGACATCAATGGCAAAGGCCTACTTGGAGCTAACACTTATCTCCCCCTTAACTAATGTTGAACATCAATGACAGGAAGTAATAGAAATTACTCCCAACTCCTCTCGTATATCTTTGAATGTGTCCTTTGATCGTGCCTTTGAGAAGATATCTGACAATTCATACACATTATTCCCTATCCTTTGAGCATCTGCAATCAACTCATTTGAATATTTTCTTCTAACCTTCTGCATAAAAATTTAATGTGTATTCCTAATCACATATTTGACTTATACTCAATATATTATGCTTTAAGACCTTTTACATACAAACATTCTTAGTCTTGGTTCTATCATTATCCAAACTCAAAGTACCTTTTCCTAGCTATCCTGGCAGTGGTTTTACCTCTGAATCTCATTATGCCACCATTGATCTTATTTAGAGTTATGAACTTACTTTTATCTCATGTCATATGCCTCAAACATTCGCTATTAATGAACCATGGCTGATCTTCATTTTTGACATGCAAAGCTATCTACACCATCATAGAATCTTCAGGTTGTTTCTTCTACCATGAACATGTCTAAACCTTCTTCTTAATGAAAGGGGCTTTGAAACTCTAATCCTTCTTGATTGAATATGCATGAGTAACCTTTTCTTTCTTTTTAAAACTATTATCTCTTTTTCAACATTCTAATTTATTATGACCATAATCATTTGAAACACTTTAAAACTTTTAAACAGTTCATAGCCTCAAACCATAATACTGATGCACAATTTTTCTTCAAAAATCTATTCCCTCAAAAGATATACAATTTAATCTACCAACTCACCTTCTTATCATGCAACGTAGCCAAGACCCAATAGCATCCACCATGCTTCAATTTTTCTTAAAAGTGTCTCCTTAAAGCCTAGAAGAGACACCCCACACAAAGGGTCCTAGAAATAAATCTCAGGAGATTCCCACATCTCCTATGTTTCTTCCTTGATCTTCTTGTGTTTTTCTTTTAGAATCTGTTTAAGCATGTCTAACCTTTTTGACTTACTAACCTCAACATTTATGATGTTTTTCATATTCTCAACTTTTTTAACTATCTTATCTTGACCAATCTCATGCTCAAATGTAACAACAGATTCTTCACAATCCTTCTTATCTGATTCTTTATCTACTATAGCAAGTAATTCATTCTCACTCTTAAACTCAACCTGATTAACCTTTACTATTTTAGGTCTCCAAACTTGAATTTTATTCTTCTCATATTTTCTAAGGGATCTATATCTTTTGACATACCTTGAATATCTCTTTACTTAATTTTGACATAATTTAGCAATATGGCCAACCTCATGACAACAAAAGCAAACAATATTTCTCATACCTTTTTATTGAATGTGACTGAGATCTCCCTTTGACTGATTGCTTCTCCTCATAAAGTATCTTGCCCTATGACCAACATGATGACAAACAAAACAACGGCCATGAAAAGAATTTGAAAACTTGAAAGCATTGGTCTACCTAATTGGCTTCTTTAATTTCCTTCAAAACTTGCATCCTTCTTTCCTTGCACTAATATTTCATGATCTTTCTCAACCTTGATTATAGGCTTCTCAAGATTATCCTTTAAATAACCTAACTCAACCTTTAACTGATTACACTCTTCTTCTCTTGATATCAAACTTGAATTTGCAACCTCTAACTGATTCTTAAGATCTTGAATAAATATCTTATTTTATTTTACTTCTATAGCCAACTTAGAATCCAAGATACACACCTGTTCTTTAAGAGCTTCAGCCATAGATTTCAACTCTTGACTCTCCTTCTTTAGCTGCTTGGCCATCTTGTGCTTTTCCTTGGTCTACCTTCAAGATGTTAAACCCTTTTTGAAGAAACCTACTCTGATACAAATTGTTAAGCATGGGATATACTAAGAGGTGGGGGTGAATCAATATATCATATATCTTATAAAACTTTCCCTTAATCAAATTCCACTTAATCAAACATTCAAGATATGCAATATAACTAAAACAATAAACACCACACAAGATAGAGAGACACACTAGATATAACATGGAAACCCAATGTGGGAAAAACCATAGAGAACAATCTCAAGTATATGAATGAGCACCAACTTGTAGGAGCACCAACCCCTTTACTGAGCACCAACCCATAGGAGCACCAACCCCTTTTCCAAGCACTAACCCAATAAAAATTCATGAGCACCAACCCATAGGAGCACAAACCCCTTTGTCGAGCACCAACCCAACAACTATTTGTGAGCACCAACCCATAGGAACACCAACCCCTTTGCTGAGCAATAACCCAACAACAATTTGTGAGCACCAACCCATAGGAGCACCAACCCCTTTGCCGAGCACCAACCCAACAACTATTCATGAGCACCAGCCCACAGGAGCACCAACCCCTTTGTGTATACCACACAACTATCTCTTAATGTTGATATCTCAACAAATGATAGCTCATTACAACATCTCTTTCCTCTCTCTCACCTTTGCTCTTCTAAGCTAGATATAACAAATATAAATCATATTCATCTCTTACAATTGCTCTTCTAAGTTAGATATTACAATATCAAATCAACCTCTCTTTCTCTTATTACAAATGGTTTCTCAAGACTTTATTTATAGCTTTCCAAATGACCTTTGGCCTTCCCCCTTTGTGACCATTCAATCCTCATGGAAAATGGTGCCAAACTTGTATGACCCTTCATATCCTTGCCTTTGAAAAGTCATGTGGTGACCGTTCATGAGCAAAAACATCCTTCCCTCTTTTATCCTTATCTTGGTGACTTTTTGTATTCTTCAAAGTGTCCCTTCATGAAAAATTGTACCCTTCCTTTTTTGTCTTCACTTGGTGACTCTTAGAAATCCCCAAGATGACTCTTCATGTGAAAATGCATCCCATCCATCTTTTGTCTTTACCCCATGGCTCTTTGACTTCTCCATGGGCCCTTATTTTATCTCATATGCAACCAAAAATATATTCATTAATATTAAATAAATATTAACTCACATTAGCCAAGATATATCTATTACAAATATCATTAAATGCAATGGGGCCTTTATCACCAATAATGCTAGACCTTTGACATCAATGACAATATTTCCAATAGATGTTTAAGGTTTCACAAGGTGCAATGCTAATTGGAAAGGGATTGAAACACAAGGAAATATACAAGTTGAGAAATTTCATAGGGTTCACCCGACTCCTCTAAATAAGGGGGGGTCATCTTTTCCATAACATATGTTCTGGTCTCTTTTGAAATTATTCACCTCATTTTATTGTTTAGATCCAATATTGTTGGCTGGATTGGGTAATAGTATCTCCTAATTTAATTTTAAGAGTAATTCAGTCTTAAGAACACAAAAAATTGTATATGTATACTCTTGAAGACATTTCAAGGATAATTAACTTCTTACTTGGGATAAAATAAGTATACATGAATGTTCATGTTTTTGAACTTGATTTCTTACAAGAGACTATGAAGCCATAGCTCTTATTTATGTCAGGATTACAATAACATGCAAGATAAATACATTGGCTCAAATTCCATGATTATAGTAAATATTACTACAGCTACTTGAGAGTTTTATCAAGCTAACTAACCTTACAATTCTTCATTTGATCTATTAATAGCTTGTGGAAAATTAGGTTGAGATCAAAAAAGAAGACACATTAGACATTTTGGCCACCAATTAAGAGAATAAAAGTTACAACCCTATTCAACATCATAGTTCACACATTACATAAATTTTTAAAACTTTAAAGGGAGAAGATTACATAATCAATACATAACTACACAATCAATAGAAACATATGTGCAAAATCAATGGTGTTTTATTTACATACAATATAAAATTGATTACCTACCGATTTGGTCTCCTATCACAATGCAATTATATATTGTAGAGTTGAAATACAATCAAATCTTATAACAGAACTCCATAATTCCATAATTATACATGAGTGTGTATGTTTTTATCTCTCTTTGTTTCCCTTCCATTTTCATTACTTGTTCAATGTATACTAATATATTTCGGTTAATATTCTATCCAAATTTCATATTTTATTGTTTTATATTACTTTATCATAAATATATATTGTGCCCTAATTTTAATTAATTTTTATTTCCCATACACATTTTAGTTTAAATAAATTGGTGAAAATCTCTACTCTTTGAATGAAATAACCCTTAGGGTTTCCTTATTACTTATCCCTATAAGATATGATTTTATGATCTAGTATTGAATTATAATTATTTAATTTGATCTAGCCCTATCCTTGCATATCCATTCAATTTTCACATCTATTCCTTGAATTTAATTTCACTTCTTATATTTATGTGAGCTTAGCATTAATACATCTTGTGGTTTCATTCCCTTCATTCCCCTACGTGGATAAACCTAGCTTTTTAAAAATATCCTTTTATATTGTGTCTTATCTTTATTTTTGTACACTTGGTCCACTTGTATATATTTTATCCCATTTAGACACATTTCATACCAAGCTAAACTCTATCTCGCCTTGTTTCATCCCAATGATATCAAATACCTATATTATCAACTTTTAAGTCTTAGTCATCCACTTTGTGATCAACCTCATCCCATAATAATAATTTATTTCACTTGAGTCAAAATTAGAAATATTTTGAATTTGTCTTGTATGGATTCAGTGGTACATCAAATCCATCTTTGTGTTTTTGTGTGTGTTTTTACCTTGCCATGACTTCCTATGCCTTGAACTTTTATTATTGAATAATTCCATGGTAAGCCATTATGTATAGTTTCCTTGAGATTCATATATATACAAATTAATCACTAGTTATTTACCAAGTGATAAATTAAATAGATAATCTTCCTTAAGTTATAGATTTCATTGGTCCAATTTATTACTACACTTGAGAGGGAGCCTACATTGAGTCTATAATACATCTATAACACTTCAAGTACTGTTCCATCTTCAAATTTTAACAATAGAGTTTTTTTGTGATTTTTTATGTTTTTTCATTATATTAACTAAGAAGATAAGGTGGATACTTTCTCTATACTACACTTCATTCATACACACTAGATAACTGCATTGACTCTAAGTAAAAATTTACCCAGTTTGTAAAGTTGTGTATATACATGTCTAAGATTGTGATGAGCATGTGCACCTATAGTTTTATAAGGAAATATGTGACTTTATTTTCTTTACCCTTATTTTTATTTACCACCAAATGGAATTATTTTAGGTAATTCACCCACTTCATTTAACATGCATTCTATAGCTTGATCTATGTATGTAGGAAACAACGTCTCTCATTAATGAAATAAATAAACATCTCCTTACCAAAGAGGTAATGACATAATTTATTTACTAGTTGAATAATAACATATAACTATTTCTCATATGTGGGGTATCATTAAACATTGTCATATATTACTCTTAGTGACAAACCATTAAATGTCCATGTTGTGTGAGTATTATGATAAATGCATAGTCATATGAATAAATGTGAATCTTAAAGGAGTGTAAAATGTTAATAAATTACGTAGTAGGTGTTATGCAAAGGTAATTATTTATATCTTTTAAATATCACACTGCTTTAGGTGTCTAGTGGAATACTACTTTGGTTTGAATGATATGACTAAGAGAAAATGCTATGTAGGAGAAACAAAAGGACAAAATTATGGTAGAAGTTAGGAAGTATAATAATAAAAATTAATTCAATGAGATTTTAAAAATTTTACCTATATTGGATTATCATGATCTTCTCTATATCTACATAGATGCCTATATGGTCAATGATGTAGCCTCAGTATTGGATCTATGCTCACTAAATGTACGATTTACTAGGATTTCTTAAAAACTATGTTGGTGCACATTGTCTAAGACACAAGAGATGTGATCCGCATGCTCCTTGAAATTATTTATAAATAATAGGATGTGATATAAGTAAAAAATGAATAAGGAGTTAAGTAAGGGAAGGAGTAGACCTTCCATAAAGCACAAGAATGTGGTTGGTGCATTGGCTAAATTGAATGGCATAACCAATGATTCTTACAATACTTCACATGTTTTAAATGTTGTCTTTCAAATATATTAATGGACTGGTAAGTGATGATAACCTAGCTTGAGTTCAATCTCAGTGAAGTATTGTGCATCTCAGAGCTAGTATAGGAGGTCACTATTGTGTGGTATTATGTATTATTTCTTCATCTTAATTTTTATAGTACACAATTGTATATGAAATATTACCGAGTACCATTTTTAATTTGGCATAATTACTATTATACTCCCACAAGGAGAAAATAAAAGGACTTTTATTACTATGAATAGTTTGTAAGAGAGGACCCAAAAAATAAATACATGTGATTTTTTACCACATAATGTATTGGGAGACCCTTTAGATTTTCAATGATGTCTCTAAATTATTTTAATATCTTATTGAGTTTTTGTGTTGTCCCAATACTTGAATTCTTGGAATGTTTCCAACAAGCACTTTTTACATTATGTAGGTGTTTTTGGGAAGACCAAGATTATCACAAACTTATGTATGCATGAGATGAGATTGAGACATTATTTAGAAAAATACCACAGTGGTTTTTGTCATTGGAGGTGACTCCAAGAGTTTTAATAACTTAAATATAACATGCATAATTCACCACTATAGTTTGGATTGATCTGTAGCATCACAATCATACAATGATGGAATTATATTAAAAATGTCTCAAACCTCAAGTGGCATGGCATCACAGGTGACTACATCATCCACGGGATTAAAATTTTAATACAAAAGTAAGTTTATTTAAACCTATATATCCTTCCCTTGTTGAATCCAACCCAAATATTATGGTTTAGGATTTACTTTAGTGGTGAGGTCTAGATGTGGTGGGTTGGTTTCTATGAATTTATTTCATTTTAGATCTCACTATTAATGAAAACATAGAGAGGATGACCATTCACGTAGAAATTGGTGTGAAAAATATGTCCTTCCTCCTATGTGTTTATGGAAGTGGTGATGGAATTTAGAAAATTGGGATTTGAATTAGTTTCATCCATTGGCATGTGATATCATGAATACTACATAACAAGTATTGATACATGTGGCATTCAAACTATTTGTGTGAACTTTTATGATGTTGATGAAACCATTTGTAACCTTGGTTTTTGTTTCCTTTATTTGACATAAAATGTGTTAAGTTATTATGTTGTTTCCTGAATTTATTAGGATTATCTTGTATGGCATGTTATTATTATGTGAAAAAGGGATTGATGGTTAGTTGTGTATGGGTTGGGTCATACACATAACTCTATATCAATAAGAGAAATATAATCCTTTTTTTTCCTTGGATTAGATCTTGCCAATTTTGAGGTCCACTTTTCCCAATGTGTTGTAATTTAAAATTTTCATCATTATGTGACTATAAGACGAGTTTATATTAATGAACTTGATCACCTTTTATTTATTTATTAAATCCTCACATAGACAGACTATGTAGTCACAAAACTCATTGGCATACAGTTTGATTGACTACTATTTATGTTTGTGATACTTTTAAAACTTTATCTATTCATCCTCATAGTGATTGAGGTAGTAGTATTCATAATTCAATGCATTAAAAAATGAATTCTAAGATTCAATGGGCTTACAGTCCTTCTCATGTGGCATGTTGAAGGTTTCCCACTAGTGGGAAACTTTAAAATAAAAATCTCAACATTGCAAAGGTGATCTTATCTGCATTGGTGAGACTATTTACTAAAAAGTATGCCTAAATTTTATGAATATAAGCATTAAATTTTATGGCATTGATTTTACATTCAAAAACTAGGACCTCAATATGGAATTTCTCTTTGAATGGCATTTTCTACTAAAACAATGAATGTGCACGACATAAAATAAGGTTTGGATTATGGTCCAAATTACATCTCAAGCTCAAAAAAATGTCCAAAAATTTTCTTACACCATTCCTTGAGGGTATCCCAATTTTTTTTTTTTTGACATATGGGGATCCTTTAATGTTTATTTAGGGCTTAACCATTTTTATATTCCTACAACATTATTTTCATACTCTAAAATAGAACCAATTGGTATTTATTCTATCTCATGTTTTACTCAATTTTTAATATGAATATGAGATCTCTTGATTTAGAACAACAATCTACACCACATGGCCTAAAATAGTAGCATAATATATAGTGTCACACTTGGAAATAATATTTGGAATATAGAATATGTGGAGGTAACTAAATGGTATGAAATTGAGTGAAAATTTGAATGCAAAGGTTTGATATGCATAATAATGTAAACTATATTCAATATACAAAATGGGGAAACATACATATGTGTACATGATTAATTAAGACTAAGAATGGAAGTTCCTATGATTATATGGTGAATTAATTCCTTATTGATTTTTCTAGACTAAAAATAATACAAAACTATATATGTATATGAATGCTAGATACATAAAGCATGATGCCAATCTCCTATCTAGTTTGTGTGTGATGTGTCACATATTTTATCACTTATGGGTTGAACATAATAATATACAAATCATTATAAGGAGAGGTTACAACTAGAAATGGATACAAAAGGGTGGTTATTCTCCTTCTAGTTAAGTTATTTTTTCTCTTCTTATAGATTCATAGTTGAGCTTCTAGTTGTGCAACATTTTTGAAATATTATTTGAATTTTGGTAGACCTATAAAGTGCCATATGGATTTACAGACTTGCATGGAAGGTACACATAGATAAATTAATGTAAAAACACATAATAATAGGTCAAGTTACTAAATAATGATGAATGTAAACCATGTGGATAACTATGCAATAAATCTGCACATGTAAAAGGTACTAAATAAGGATATGTTGATAAACATGCATAAAAAAATATAAGATATAATAAAGATAAGGGAAAAAAAATTACTATAGAGGAGCAAATGCACAAAACATGATGACAAAATAATGTTAGTTAGAAAATATAAAATAAATGCTAACCTAATTAGATATATAGATATTGAGAAATCCTAATAAATATCCTTAGAATATACTTAATTTAGTAATATTAACATACTCTACAAGACAGTAATAAAATTGGAATATGTATTTCTTAATGAAGTAAATATAAAATTATATTAACTAAGTTGATTTTATAAAATAATATAAAATCCCTTGTATTCATAACAAGGGTTATTGCTAAAAATAGATAATTAGAAGTGGATTTGTAACATCACAAAGATTGATTTACACTTCATGAGAAAAAGAGTTTCAAAATCACAAAATTGGAATTACACACCATAACTTGTGCATGAGCATGTGCATGGATCACATTGCTAATTATCATAATATATTAAATGAAAATTTATTATCCACACTTATTTATGATAACTAACACTACATAAGTGAGACATAACCATTTCCTAGTGTGTACATGAGTAATATCTATACTAGTAAATAATAACAACATTTGGCCTAATGTGAGCAAGCTAACAAGATAAATAGGGGAGGAAAATAAAATGTTATGAAACCTTGGATATCTATTACAAATAATATTGGATGGAAATAGGCTCCAACTATAATTGAGATGATTCTCATTGGAAGTCATAAGGCATTGGATATAAGAAAATTATAATTGAAAACATTTCTTGCTTTCTAGTTTTTATTTTATTTTTTATTGATATGCTATTTTTTTTTTAATAATCATAAGAAATCCTAAAGATCAAATTGAGGGAGAAATATTTTGAGATCCTTATTCTAAATGTATAAGTATACCTTAGAGGGGTTATTTTTTGAAGAGGGGTAATAATGTAAATTATCTCTAATTTTATAATGTGAGATAATACAATTCATAAAGAGAGGTAAATAATGAATGAAAATAATTATCACATAAATATATAATGAAATGTAGAACATGGAATCGATAATTACTAAAAATAATGGAGAAAAAGTAGAAGAGGATTTAACACATAATTTATTGGGGAGATGAGAAAATAAATAAATAAATGGTACTATAAAAATAACTATGCATAAAATTTAAAAATTGAAAGGCCAAAGAATGCTGAATTAGGGGTGGAGGTTTTAAGTGATGCAAATGTAAAATTTGAATGTGTGTAAGGAAAATATGGATAAAGAGGATGATAACATCACTAGGGGAGATGATGACACGCGTATGAAAATGAATTTGTAGGTGAAGATATTAAATGCATAGATGGATATAAGATGGAAAAGGTTCCTAGAAATGGTCACTTAAAATGTATAATTAAATAGAGCCATGAAAATATAATAAGAGTCGATAGATAAAAAAGGTGAAAAGAAAGAGAAGATATGGAATTTGAAAGTTATAAAGGAAATTTTTTAAAACTTGAGCATGATGGTGATAGGAAGAAAATTTTGGGTTATGGGACATGATAAAAAAGGATATTTGAAGGGAGAGTGTGGAAATATAGGGTATTTTTGATGTAGGTGGTAGGAGGGTTTCAAGTAATAGAGGTTGAAGAATATATAGGTATCTAAAGGATAAATAATGATGACATATGACATGAATGAGAAGGAAAATTAATAAAGGTAATGTGGGGGAAGGGAGACCTACAATCATTAGAACAAAAGAACTAGTAGATGATATTATCTTTAAAAGTGATGAAGAGTAAAGTAAAAAATAAGTAGATAAACTTGAGGATCGAGTACCACAAGTATAAATTAATAAGATAGATATGTAGACATGTAAATTTGGCCACCAATGGATTTGCATCAAACTATCAAACTAATTCTTACTAATCATCAAATA
Source organism: Torreya grandis (assembly GCA_037957365.1). Lineage (NCBI taxonomy): Eukaryota > Viridiplantae > Streptophyta > Pinopsida > Cupressales > Taxaceae > Torreya > Torreya grandis. Next base: position 4,612,222 of record JARHVA010000257.1, read on the forward strand.
TTTAACCTAATAATTTTTATTAGTCTCGAAAATTGACTTTATAACCTTGTATTAAATCAATTTGGCTTATAAAATCAATTATACAAGGCAAATACACACATTAAATTAATCAAAATTAAACAAATGACCAAATGCCTAAAAATAATTAATTAACTTGCACACCCTAATCAAAATGAGTTAGCAAGTTAAATCAATTTTAAATCCTAATTGAGTTCACCCATGAGCTAATAAATTAATTAAATCAATTACTAAAAATTAAATTCAAGAGCATCTTAGAACATTCTAAAACACACTCATTACCTTTGTGAGTTGTCACTTTTGGAAAATATCTAAAAGAATATTATAGGAATATGCCAAACTCAAACATAGTTAATAAACAAAACTGTGGTCAGATTTAACCCATTCCAAGGGATTTAAAATCCTATAAAATTAAGCCTATATCTCTTCATTTAGGGAGCTCAATCAAAGTAGAGTTATAATGTAGGAATAGATTCATGAAGCTAAAAGCTTAGTGTTATAATGTTAAAATTTATCCAAGCCCTATCAATCTAGACAAGCATTCAACAATGGTGCATACAAGAGATGATGTTAACCATATTTCATTGATTAAGACTTTTTATTCATAATCTGAGCAATCCAAATGAAGAAATTATTTGGAGATCTCAAGGAAGGTAAAGATTATTGTTATTTACATTTTAGTTGGGTTTTCAATTGTTCTTCATTCATTAAGCTCCTCCTTAGATAAAGGATTAGATATGTTATAATGTTAGTGTGTTTATTTCATGGTTTTATGGAGTAACACTTGATTTAACCTCCTTTCTTTGTCAAACTATTTTATCACAAATGGCATGCCCGATGGGACATGATTGTGCACCCGACATCTTTGAACAAAAATGGCTATTAAAATAGATATAATTTTTAATCTATTTATTGGTTTTTATGAATTTTTAAAATTTTATTACTATTTTTATATTAATTCTCTCAAAATTTCACTAAAATCTGATTTATAGCTTAAAATTTATGGCTCTTTTAATGATTGTCACTATTTATTTATTAATTTTCTCGTAAAAATGGTTAGTATAGAGCTAATAAAGTGTTTGGTATTCTCTAGTTTGAATTGAATTTTTTCAGAGAGGTTCATCCTAGACATATAAATAACCTCAAAAACTTTCATGACAAATGGATGTATATTTTAAAAGTTATGGTTAACTTACTAATTGTAAGTTTTTATGATTTTTGTATTAAGTTTTCTTGTTTTTAACCTTCTAACTTGTTGTTTGCATGTTTCATAGGTTTTTGTTTTTGAGATTTTTTGATTTTTTTATTGATATTTTTATAATATTTTCCTAACCTAACATGTTTTTTTTAGGGTTTTGCCTTCAGGTCGACAGATTTTATCCTTCAAAGTTGCTTGTTTCATTTGATAAATAAGCTTAAAGGCTAAATGAAGTTCTGACCTTTTCTTTACATGGCCTATTTGAATAAAACCATTTCAATATAAATTATTCTTTTACACTTCATTTGGATGTCTAAAATGAAGTAGAAATCCTTCATTTTGGTGTTTAAAGAAACTTTTTAGGGTGTTTTATTGGTTAAGTTTTGTGGTTTCTTTCAAAGTTCACATTTTAAAGACAAGGGGATAAAGGAACACCACCACACATTTAATTTAGTTCTATAAAATTGAATACAGTTCAAAGTTTTTTCAAGTTGTTTTCATTATTTGTTTAGTCTAATTTTTTTGATTAAATAGGGAGTTATGCGTGTATTCTCTCCCATCCATCCCCTTACAGGAACTTTTGGGATCAAAAGTGCCAAATTCTTTTTAGGGGGTTTACAATTATTTTCATTTGCACATCTTAAAGCCAAGGGGTGAGTAATGAATCTAATCAAACACTTTAAATTTGGTGCAATGAAATTAACTTCAATTATTTGTAAATTTGTTTGTTAATTATGTGTTTTAGAGAAAATAGACATGCATGTATTCTCTCCCATCTGTCCCCTTTAGGGAATAATTGAGATAAAAAGTGACATATTATCAAACTTTGAGCCTAGTCCAAGGCATGGAAAGAATGTCATTTAAAGCCCTCCCTAAAAATTCATAATATTATTGGGTGATCTTGAGGCAACCATAAAGTCTTTTTATTATGTCATTTATTTCATGCATTTTGGATTGTGAGCGAGACTTCATTACCTCCCATGAGTTCTTTAGGGAAGCTTTAACCTAGGGATTCATCTCCCAGTATCAACTTCAGTGTAGGGTTACGCACCGAGACGTATCTACACATTGGACGTCACACTACACTGAGCAAGTGATTGATGTAGTGGTTGCAAAAAGGGAAAGACCTTTATCAACAAGTCAAGTACCAAAGACACCTAATTAAAGTGAATTTATTTTACATTTTTTGGAATGAAATTCATTATGTAATTGATTCATCTAGAACATTCATAAAATAATTAGTTTTAGTTAAACCCACATTGTCATACCCTTGATAGAATTTGAATGATTATACTTAGTGTATTTTGGTCATTTTTTCTTAGTATGTTTTGAGACTAAAACTTATTTGTTTCTTCATAAACTATGTCAAAACTAGTTTGTTTATACATCACTCCTTGATTGAAGAGGCATTATGCTAACCATTTTACACCACACTTATGCCTTGAATATTTTTTTAAACATGTTTAGGTGTGTGTTACTTGTTTGAGATGGGTAGCATTATGTTTCCCACATCATTATCAAGTTTGAGCCTTTGAGTCTTTGAAACATAACATTGATCACACCATTAGAGCATGCTAACACTATTAAGTTGCTTATTTTGATTCAAGACTAATTTGACCCTATATTAAAGACCATTGTTTCAAACCAACCAAATGTTGTCATGTATTCCATTAGACCTTGTTCATGCACTATCATGTTGTCCAATATTATCTAGTTTGTTTATTCCAATAATAGTTTTTAACCATTGAATTTTCAATTAACCTTTCCAAGTTTAAATTCAAACATTGATTGATTTCTATTTAGGCCTTGCTTCATAGGGGCCGATACATGGATATTTCTATTTTTGGTTGTGTAACTTAAGTTAATCGGTTGTCCAAATTTAAAAATTATCTCTTGCTTATTCATTTAGCTTATAATCATCATTGTTTGTGCCTTTGTTTGGGAAAACACAGTCTTTTTACTTGGTAACTTTTATCTTATAGCTTATACCAACTAATCATGTTTATGTTTGATTTCATGTGTCAGGTCTATGTCAAAGTTGTTCCAACCTTATTATACTAAATCTAATCACATCAGTATTTGTTTTAAAGTTTAGATTTTTATGTCATTTGGCCAAAAGGCTTCCAGATCATGTTTCTTTAAGCCTAGATTTTTTCTCTATGTTTGGATGAAATCCCTAACAACTCAACTTTTTCATTTCCTAGTTTAGACCTTTTTTGGAAAAATTTGGCCTAGACTTTGACATGATAGTTTTATTCAGATGCCTGACCTTTTGTGTGTATGACATTTGATGTTTTACTATTTTATGCCAAGTTTTATCACAAACTATTTTAGAGATACAACTCTATTTTTAGACCACGTGGGAGATACAACTCCGCTTTCAAACAAATTAGACTAAGTTTGAACCTTTTGTCCTTTAAACATTGTTTTTCAAAGTTTGTAGAACTCTAAGACTTTTTATTTTTGGAGCTTTCTTCATTGATGTGGACATGTCTAGCTAAACTTATGGTGGAGTCATGTATAATCCAAATTATGATAGAATGGCTATAAAAAATGGCTTTGATATTTATGGCTTTATTCAAGACCCATTTGATGATAATATGGTTTGTGAGATGGAATTTTATCCACCTTACACAAATAAAATTGAGGACTAATGTGAAGACATCAACTGGGATGATATGGTTGGTGAGGAGGAATTGGTAAAGACCTCTACAATTATTATGTTATTTTGGATATGGATCCATACCCTCCTTACAATAATAAATATAGTAAATAAAGTTAATGGCCAACTTACAATCTAACTCAAGACCCTAATTGGGATGATATGGTTTATAAGGAGGACTTGGATGCTTTGCCTTATGCAAGCAATCAAGATCCATAATTCCATACCATTTCTATTTCAAGACCTCATCCTTTGACTTGTGTGAGAAATTAATATCCATAGTGCCCACCCATTATCTAGCCACTATCCATTCCTCATCTATTGACTATCGTTCACCTCTTCAGAAAACCCCAACCAATCCAACCCAAATATCAACCAATCCAATTACAATCCTAAGCATTCATTCAATCAAAACCTCATCAAATCATTCAACCTCAACCCATCATTTATCCTAAACCCCATCCAATCCAACCAAAACCCCAACCAATCTAACCAAGACCCCAACCAACCTAACCAAAACCTCAACCAATCCAATCAATCCCTTAACCACACCAATCATTTGACGATAAAGTTGTGATCAAAACTAGTATTTTTTAACTCATTAGAAACCAAGGCCAAGACAACCAACTAATCCAAGATATTTTTATTGAACCAACCATTTATGACAAGTCAACCTATGATGAATCACCTTTCAATCCTATACCTATTATCGAAGAGGCTCATTATGATGATATAGTTTTTATTGAGTCACTTCTTAATGATTATAACCACCTATGGGAAAATTAGTATCATTGATCTATTAGTTGTATCCTAGTTATAACTACCTATGGACAAACTAGGGGTAACATTTGTTTATCATGCATTTCTGCATCACCTTTCCATTTTTGTTTTCATTTGACTAGCCATTTGTTAGATATGAGAACTTTTTGGGACCTAGTTGGTTTTTTACAACCTTTTGTGTGGATATAATTATTATAAATTGAGGTTATTTTTGGCACTATGTATGATGTGTTTGATTCATGTTGAGGTTAGCTCAGTCCCCCTTTGCCATATGCTCTCATCATTTTGTGAGCAATATAATCTAATTCTCTCACCATTTTATGAGTAGGTATCTTGTCATTCTCTAATGAGCTGAGATACCTCAAAATTACAAAAACATTTGTAACATTTCAAAATCCAAAAACATTTGTCATATCTAATCTTAGTTCATCATCCTTGATCTACTCTACAGGAGGCAAAGTCGTTTTTAGGATGCTTTGTTTTACTTTTGCTTACAAGATGTTTATTTATTTCTAGTTGTTTGTTTGTTTGAGTGCTTTCTATTTATTTCTTTATTTGCTTGTATGCTTGTCTATTTGTTTGCTTTCACTACTGTTGCCTTGAATCAATTTATATTCATTCATTGGGTGATTCATCAAGCACATTTTTTTTAGTCCATCTATATTCATATGTCAACATAATCATCATGGTTTTTATCATTGGCATATTATTTTAAATTACTTATTGGATCAAGAGTCAGTCCTTATGCATATTTTAGCCAAGTATTCATGGTGTTCTGTCATGAAGCATACCATCAAATTCTAAATTAAAAAATAAGCTTTGAGAGGTATACAAAATCAATGTAACATAACCATCTCCTTGGCACCGACATCAACAACAATCCCTATCTAATACCCAATCATATCCCAAATAGAGTAATTAAGTAATGAAATAATTTCAACATTTGCTAGTTTAGATGAGCATATCCCTACTAGAAAGTTATCCTAATTCATCTTTATCCTTTGTATCAACTTATCAATAATCAATCATTAATCATGTTTTTCATTATCGAGGTATACTGCATCAACACTATATACTATGCCACATGCATTGTCAATGATTATATCACCTACTAGGCCAAATCATTGTGTTATCACCAATTTTCCTTTCTTGGTTATCTATCCTAACTAAGGTAGTTCCATCTTATCAATGATTATATCCCCTGTTGGGGCAAATCATTATATTATCATACCATGTTGCCATTATTGGGGTGCAATGCTCATAACTACCTTTGGGAAAACCATTGTACATAGTCCCACTTACATTTCTCAATGATTTTTCCAAACTTTGGGTAAATCATTGTGATGTCACCCCATCATATTCATTATTTTGGTCCCCTCATTTTTATTCTTTCTTTTAAGGGACCATTTTATGACCCACTTGCTAACCACTCCCTTGAGGAGGAAGTTATAGTCCAATCATTACCATTGTAGTCATAAGCATGAAGAACCATTTTATTCTTTGAAAATATGTTATTATTCTTACAAATTGAAACATATTCCCAAATAGGGACAAATTGTAGACATGTAGATTTGGCCACCAATGGCTTTGTATCAGACTATTAAACCGATTCTTACCAATCATCAAACATTTAAACTCATAATTTCTATTAATCTCAATTTGGTTTTATAACCTTGCATTAAATCAATTTGGCTTATTAAATCAATTAAACAAGGTGAATACACATATTGAATTAATCAAAATCAAACAAATGACCAAATGCCTAAAAATAATTAATTAAATTAATTAACTTACACACCTTATTCTAAATCAATTAGCAAGTTAAATCAATTTTAAATCCTAACTGAGTTCACCCATGATATAATAAAATCAATTAAATTAATTACTAAAAAGGAAAATCAATAGCATCTTATAACATTCTAGAAAACAGTCATTACTTTTGTGAGTTGTCACTTTTGGAAAATGTCTAAAAGAATATTATAAGAATATGACAAACTCAACCAGACTTAATAAACTCAACAATGGTTATATTTAACCCATTCCAATGGATTTGAAATCTTATAAAATAAATCTTAGAGATCTTAATTTAGGGGGGTCAATCAAAGTAGAGTTATAATGTAGGAATAGATTCATCAAGCTAAAATCCTAGTGTTATAATGTTAAAATTGAGCCAAGCCATACCAATCAAGCCAAGAATTCAACAATGGTGCATAGAGGATATGATGTTATCCATATGTCATTGATGAAGCCTTCTTATGCATAAGCTAAGAAAACCAAATGAAGAAATCATTTGGAACTCTCAAGGAAGGTAAATATTGTTGTTCTTTGCATTTTAGTTGGGTTTTCAATTATTGTTTGTTCATTAAGCTCTTCATAAGATCTAGGCTTAGAGATGTTAGTATGTTAGTGTATTTATTTCATGTTTCCATGGACTAACACTTGATCTAACCTCCTCTCTTTATCAAATTCCTTGATCACAAGATAAACCTCTATTTGTCACAACATTAATGTCATTTTAGAGAGAGTGTTGTAAGGAGAGACTTTTATTACATGTTTAATAATTTTTATGGTTGAATAATTAATCCATAAAAATAAAGAGTATCAAGTAGTATTTTAGGTTGATTTATAGGCAAGGGAGGAAAAAAAAAGTAGCTAAATATTTGGTTCTTTCAATAGTATTGGATAAAAATGAGATACCATACTTCAGGAAACTAAAATAACCAGTAATGTACTATTGACACACATCCATGAAGGAAATGATAATATTGTGGGGCGAGGATTGAATATTACATCCACATGGATTCTTAAGGAAACAAACATAAATAATCAAGGGACAAATATGCTCAGAGAAAGGAAAAGGATTTTAGGGATTAATAGGGTATAAAGTATATTAAGAATGAAGTAAGAGATCATGGTGATAGTAATGGATAGTTTGATGTTGAAATAAATTAACATTGATGTGAAACTTATCATATTTATAATATAGTCCCTAAGGATATGGAACAGAGTGACTAAGGAAGTTACATGCCTTGTATATGAAGTAACATAAAAATTGGTTGTTTATAATTATGTAAAGCACATTTCGAAGGATATGGTGATGATTTGTGAAGAAGTGTATCAAAAAGATTCCAAGTTAAAGTGGGTATGATTTTTATTTTGATATTGGTATAATATATTGGATTTTAAGAAGGAAATCTTGATTTCATACATATTGAGGGATAATGATCCCACACAATGAATTACAAATAATTTATATGTGAAAATTACATGATCAAACCCTAAAAAATAATAATTAGAATATGGTATAAGCACATAAAGGAGGTGTTCATATATGAATATATATTTTTCTATAAATGCACTAATATTATCAAAATTTTGTAAGATTTTATGTGATGTTGCATTACACCTTGGTTAGTTTAATGGGTGTAAATGGAAAATTAACATGTTAGATAAATATACCATATATAGTGAATGCATAGTATTTAAAACATGCATTGAACAAATTGGATGGTTTTCCAAGTGTATAGGTATACATTACAATAGTTTATGTGTGAAGAAATTCTTTAGGAAGTAAATATAATAATCCAAGGAGTGTGGTATCAAATGATAAAGACTCAAATAGTGAAATCATTGAAATACATTTTTTTATGTTTATGTTTGTGAATGTATTTGGATGTAATTTTAATATTGGGAGAGTTCTGAGAGTGTCAAATGGAAAATCCAAAACACCTATAAATACACCAACACAAGCTACACTAGGGGATATATCAATAGTGATAGATAAAGTTTCTGCATAGATAAGTAAAGAATAAATATAAATCATATTCAAATTTCATTAGAAAATGTGAAGTTTAGGGTCACATAACCATATAATATTTCATTATATTAAGATAATGGATGCAAAAATAATTCCTAACTATATGATTGATAAGGGACTTCAAGGACAATAATAATTTTGTTTAGAACATTGGGATTCTTAGTCATTATTTAATGATAACCTTGAGTTGAGATCATTGTTAGAAGATAAAATAGAATAGGGAGTTAAGTTCAAGAAATGGGAGGAATTAATATTTTGCGCGTTTAAAAGATAAGTGTCAAAAAACCTATACAATAAGAAACTATTGTTATTAGCATGAGCTCACAAGATCTTAGTACATCAAGTCCATTATTCTAATAAATTTAGTGCCCAAGCATGCCATTGAGTATATAATTTTTAAAAGGATAAAAAAAATTTACATAATGAACTGGGGATATATCTTGAGTCTTGAGTCTACATCATGCAAAATGATGAACATTCAACAACCATCAAATGAATCCAACACTGAGCTAAGAAATGAAGATCAACAATAAAATATGGAAGAAGATTCCAATAAATATGAAGTTTGAAACATAGACTTGGTGAGACATAACATGAGGAATATAATGTGCATGATAAGTATCAAAAATACGCAGGAATAGTGAAAAAAGAAGAATGTGAAAAAGCATTTGTGAAATAATCAAAAAGTATGTTGGAGAAAGGAGGAACACATTCTATGATGGATGGAAGTAATAATAAAGAATCATCATTTTAGGACTGTTCACAAGAATTATTAGACATGATAATGTGACATAAAATATGTGAAAATGATTTAAGACTATATTTTATGGTCACATACAAGAGAGGGATTTTGAGATTCCAAACAAATGATAGTTCTAATGAAGGAACATAATGTGGAATTTAATGAAAAAGATGGAGGAGTTAAGGAATTATATTTTATAAGGATGAAAATAAAGGTAGTAGGGATACCACTTAAATTATAAAGTGAAGTACGGTGACTGGTAGAGAAGTAGAGGATACAATAAGAGAGCTTTGTAGGGAATGTGGATAATTAAAGTAGTATATGGATGAAGTTCAAAGGTTGACAAATTTGGTGGAGAAAGTGAGGCTGTAATTTTTTGAAGTAAAAAATGTGACTTAGAATAGACCATTAGTATTAGAACCAAAAAAGATAATGAAATGTTATTGATCAACTTGCAAATGTAAAAAATAATACAATGAAAATCCTATTACATAGGTACAAGAGAGACACCCAAAAAACATGAAGGTTGGTATAACCAAAAGAAATAGGTAGCATAAAATAGCTAAGCCCATGGAACGTACTTACCTAAGTGGCTAAAACCATTATAAAAAAAATATAACTTAGAAAATGGTCTAAGGTAATATTAATATGCTAATACCCTCCCCTAATGATGAAACAAAAAATAAGACCAAGTTTATCCTTGAATTTTATGAACTTTTTTGAACCAAGAGGTTTGGTCATTATATCAGTGGGCTGCTCTATAGTGGGGAAATAGAAGAGACTAATGTCTTTATTTATAACCAAATATTGGATGTAATTATGGTGAAACTCAATGTGTTTGGTCCTATCATGGAATACTAGATTCTTCTCCATATTCATAACACTCTGGTTGTCATAAAAAATCAGAGTAGGCTTTGATGACTAAAACTGAAGATCCTCCAAGATTTTATTTATCCACATAGTCTCCCAAACTACATCGACCATAGCATTAAAATCTAATTATATTGAAGATAATTCAACTATAGTTTGTTGTTTTCTCTACCATAAGAAAACTTCTAAACCAAGAGTGAATACATAACCTATTGTACATTTTCTTGAATCTACTGATGCTGCCCAATCAGAGTCAAAATATCTTAAAAGCTCAAAATATACAAACTTCTTATATAGTATTCCAAAGTCAAGAGTACCTTTGACATATATTAATACCCATTTTCATCTAACCATTATATTTCCTATTCTTTATACATGAAATGAGATAGAAAACTCACTAAAAAATAAATATCTAGTCTAGTGGTAGTGAGGTAAATGAGACTACCCACTAGATGTTGATACACTATTTCATTGACCAGAGGTCAAGCAATGTTAGTTAAAATTTAGATCCAACCTTCATAGGTGTGTGAGTTGGATTAAAATACATCATTCTAAAACTTTCTAGCAATGATTACACATATTTATTCTATGACATGAATACAACACAATCACCTTGCCAAAATCAACACCTAAACAATATTTTAGTAGTCATAAGTTTGTCATGTCAAAAGTACAATGAATATCAGCCTTCATTTTTTATTGAGACTAAAACTACTCCTAGTGATGGCTATATCATCAACAGATATAATGATAATCAAGATAAAATCACGAGATACCTTTACATGGAGAGTTGGTTCATAATTACACTTTTTGAAACTACTCCTTAAGATTTTAATATATTTTCATATACCTAGCTCAAGGAGCGTATTTAAGCCCATACAAGGACTTTATCAACCTAAAAAAAAGATGTTCCTTACTAAGAACCTAAAAAACCCTTTGGCTAACCCTTGTAGAATTCCTCTTCCAGATCTCCATTCAATAAATCCCTCTTGACATCTATTTGATGCACTTGCCATCCAAACTGAGTAGCAATAGCAATAATCAAATGAAAAGTTACCATCTTTGTAGTATGAGTAAAAGTCTCTTCATAATCAACCCCTTCCTCTTGTGCATAACCTTTTACAACAAGTTTGGCTTTGTATTTGTCCAAGGAACCATATGCTTTTCATTTTACCTCTTAAATCCATTTACAACCAATGGATTTCTTTCCTGGTGGTAGCTCTACTAGCTCTTAAGTCTTATTTTTCTTCAAGGAATCATATTCCAATTATATGGTTGATTCCCACTCATGCTTCCATTTTGTCTCTAAAAAATAATTATGCTCAAATACATATGAAACATTAGTTTTTATATTAAAATAGTAATGCTCACATCTATTACCAAACTACGTTCGTAATCTCAATCTTCTTCCTTCCACACCTTATGGAAAGTCTCCCTCCTTTAGTGGTTCTATTGTGCAAGAATACCACTTTGGCTTCTTTGGTTATTATGATGGAACCTCATAATGGCCTAAAATAATTCCTTCCCTAGAATGTGATTCCACTAATGAACTAGAATCCTACTCAACTTTCACATCATAACTTATAATAGAATCATTAGAAGAAAATAATGACTCAATATCTGAAACTATACCAATTGCTATGAATTATGGCATCTATTCATTTACTATGAAATATCTATTTACCACAACTTTTTTCGTAGAAAAATCAAGTAATATATAGGCCTTTTACAATTCACTATACCTAACAAAAATGTATGCTTTGATTTTCACATCCAAGTTACTTCTCTTTTGATTAGGAATTACTACAAAAGCTACACTACCAAAAATTCTAAAAGCACTTACATCTGGAGTTTGACCTGACCAAGCGTTCTCTAGAGTCATATTCTATAATGCTTTTATAGGACTTATATTTAGGATGTACACCATTGTATTCACTACATCTACCCAATCTCTATATGGTATATTTCTACTTTGGACCATATAGTATGCCCTGTCTATCACTGTCTTCTTTTGCCTTTCTACAAATTCATTTTACTATGGAGTATAAGTGGTAGTGTACTATTTGTGTATGCCTTTAGTGACATAAAACTCCTTGAATTATTTTGAGATGAACTCACCCCCATTATCCATTCTAAGAGATTTCACTGACCATCCCACCTATTTTTTAACTAGAGCTTTCCAAGGAATTTGGAAAAACATTCACATTTCTTCACTATAAAGTATACCCACTTTTTCCTAGAGAAATCTTTGACTAACAAAAAATAATAATGGGCTCCAAAAGGGGTAGGTTTCTAAATTAGACCATGCAAATCCATGTGCACCATATCTAATACTCCCTTAGCTCTTGAATCTTTACCAACATCAAATGAATATATAACTTTCTTCCCCAACTAACATCTACTACAAACATGATGTCTATCCTAAATAGAAGGAATCCGCTTAACCATCTTAGTCTTGTTCAATGTATTCAAATAATAAAAATTCAAATACCCATACCTTTCATGCCATAATAAAATTTGTTGGAAATATTGTCATTGATGTCAAAGGTCTAGTATTATTGGTGATAAAGGCCCCATTGCATTTAATATTGTTTGTAATAAATATATCTTGGCTAATGTGAGTTAATATTTATTCAATATTAATTAATATATTTTTGGTTGCATATGAGACAAAATAAGGGCCCATGGAGAAGTCAAAGAGCCACGGGATAAAGACAAAAGAAGGATGGGATGCATTTTCCCATGAAGAGTCATCTTGGGGAATTCCAAGAGTCACCAAGTGAAGACAAAAGAGGAAGGGCACAATTTCTCATGAAGGGACACTTTAAGGAATACGAAAAGCCACCAAGATGAGGACAAAAGATGGAAGGACATTTTTGGTCATGAAGGGTCACCACATGACTTTTCAAAGGCAAGAATATGAAGGGTCATATAAGTTTGGCACCATTTTCCATGAGGATTAAAGGGTCACAAAGGGGGAAGACCAAAGGTCATTTAGAAAGCTATAAATAAAGGCTTGAGAAGCCATTTGTAAAAATGGAAGAGAGAGGTTGATTTGATATTGTAATATCTAGCTTAGAAGAGCAATTGTGAGAGATGAATATGGTTTGTATTTGTTATGTCTAGCTTAGAAGAGCAAAGGTGACGGAGAGGAAAGAGATGTTGTATTGAAATATCATTTGTTGAGATATCAACATTGAGAGATAGGTGTGTGGTATACACAAAGGGGTTGGTGCTCCTATGGGTTGGTGCTCGGCAAAGGGGTGTGGTGCTCATGAATAATAGCTGGGTTAGTGCTTGGCAAAGGGTATGGTGCTCCTCTAAGCTTGGCTTGTGAATATTGTTTGGGTTGGTGATCATTCATATACTTGAGATTGTTCTCCATGGTTTTTCCCACATTAGATTTCCATGTTATATCTGATGTCTCTCTCTATCCTGTGTGGTGTTTATTTTTTGAGTTTTATTTCATATCTTGAATGTTTGATTAAGTGGAATTTGGTTAAAGGAAAGTTTTATAAGATATATGATATACTGATTCACCCCCCCTCTTAGTATATCCCATGCTTAACAAAATTGTGCTATCAACCACTACAAGTGCACTTTCTTTTGCCCTCTATGGATCTACAAGTTTATACAAGCCTTTTTCACCAATACCAACAAAAATAATCTTGTTATCTATGGTAGTGAATAAACATTGTTATTTTTGAAATTTTAGAACAAAATCAGATTTTGAATTGATTTCACTAATTGAAAGCATAATTTTATTCATATCAGGCACATACCTAACATTCTTAAATATATACCAAACTATACCATTAAGCTTATTCTAAACATTACCATATCCCTTCACAAAATAATTTCTACCATTTCTAAAAGATATAAATTCATTAGTACTATCATTTTCAACAAAATCCACATACTAGTCCTTATGGCATGTATAATGGTGAGATGCCACTGAATCAAAGTACCAAGCTTGATCCACCATAGGATTACCACTAAGAGCCATGAAATAAAAGTCAAGATATGTTTCCTTGCCTTCACCTTCAACTATATTTGCATAATGAGATTTATTTCTGTGGTTAGCCATATCTTGTTGTCTTTTCCTATAATCTTTCTTAAGATGACCAGGTTGCTTATAGTAAAAACATGTCCACTTAGATCTCTTAGTAGAACCACTTGTGAAGTTTATGTCAAATAAATAGTAGTTTTACCAAATTTTTTACCCTTTCCCTTGATGAAGAATGCACTCTTTGTAGAAGTAGATGTATAAAACACTACTTGATCCTTCCATCTCTCCTTATGCAATAGTAATGTGGATAAATTTTCAAAGTCCAAATTCTGCATCTTAGCAATCATCTGTAAGGACTCCATAAATGACTCAAATAAATATGGAATATTTTACATAACTAGAGCAATCAAATCTTACTTATCAATAGGCTTATGCGCATCCTTCAACTGATCATTGATGTCCTTGATCTATAATAAAAACATAGAAATGGAACCAACTTCCTATATCTTAGTGGAAAATAGCAAATTCTTCAAATTCAATATCCTACCAACTTCAAAAGCCTAATATCTAGAAGTAAGATTAGTCCACAAAGATGATGCACTGGTCATATTTCTAACCTTTGAGATTAAATTATTTGCTACTAATGATTTTAGCAACATAAGAGCCTCATGATGATTTTTGTCATAGACATCATTACCTATGTTAGGTCATTGCTCTTTATCAATCACTATTTGATCAAGATTATGATATTCACATATCATCAAAACCTTGTGACTACACAAACTAAAATTTTTGCTTGTCAGTTTTTGTGAATCTAGAAACAATATGCATTGTAAACTAGCCATTTTTACCTAGTTTTTATTAAAAAAATGGAAATACCAAAAAAAATATAATGACTTTACATAAAATTCCTCCTACCAACTGATTAAAATAAAAAATTGGTCAATACCTCTAGTTTTTAGCAAAAAACTCAACACCATTTAAGAAATTTTAATTTTCTCATCTTTAAAAACACTAAAAAGGGAACTCAAATTTTAAAAATTTCTTCTATGTTAACATCTAGATACAAAACCAAAAAAATGGTGAAATTTTCAACCAATTTGGCTTTACATTTATCTCACAACATAAATAAATGTGTTCCTCTAGGCAAAACCATTGGTAAAAATCAATTTCTAAAGTTTGAACAAATAAATTGATTTTTCAAATCTAAAAAAAAAAATTAGCTAATTTTTGAAAGGTGGATTAAAACTTTAGTATAAAAAATTTCATAATAATTTTTAACCAATAAAAATTAACTTATGCAAATGGCCAACCTACAAATATTTAATGACTAATTACAGAGCTAATTCTCATCCAACTTCAATTTCATTAGATCTACTATCTTTTCCTAGCCAATAGAAATTTATACAGCCACTAAATAGGAGAAATAAACACCAAATGTATTTTTGGCTTTCCTCTAGGTGTCTTATGATGTATCTCTTAGAAATTTATTTTGGGGTTGTTATCATCTCTTGTGTCCTTCTTCCTCTTTGTCATAAATTTTATGGACCTTGTCTACCTTTTCTTTGTTAATCTAGCTTTCTGGTTAATCACAAGGAAAATAATTATTTTTCTCCCTCTCACAGCACTCCATCAGGTGCTTCACCCCCTTCCCTAATGAGTCTATCCTCTCTTGCTTCATAGTGTTCTTCCCAATATTCCTAAGTTGTAAGATCTAATTACCATATTATAACCAATAAAGAGAATGAAATGATATTGATTAGCTTATTAGTGTATAGAATAATACAATGAAAAGCCTATTATATAGGCACAAGAGAGACACCCAAAAAACATGGAGGTTGGTAGAAACAAAACCAATGTGTAGCATAAAATATCTAAGCCTATATAACCTATTTATCTAAGTGGTTAAACGATTATAAAAATAATATACCTTAGCAAATAGTCCAAGATAATATTAATATGCTAATAATTAGATATTTTGGGTATGGTGACTAAGTACCTTTTGTGCACACCTTAGATTGAAGAATAACATATGAAGTAATATATCCAATAAAATAGGGTAAAATATAAAGAGGAAGAAATAGAAGATTATTACGAAGAGTTGATGGATAAAATAAATACTATTCACTTCAAAGTAAAGAAAACAAGTAGTTTTTTAAAAATATTTAAAAATTCACATGAATTTGAGAACACTTACATGAAGCAAGATGATTTCACACATAAAACATTGATGGCATGCATGTATGCTAAAAAAATATAATGTATAAAGAGAAAATAAATCTAAGGAAGATTGTACATTTAAAGTACGAATGAGTAAAAAGCACAGTGATCTAGAATTATTGCTTGAATATTTTTATAGAAATACAATGGCAGTGGAAATGATTGTGAATGAATTGTATAGGAAATAGATATAATTGAATTAGGTTGTGTTGAAAACATACAAATAAAACCCACATAATTAGGAATCATTAATAAATTTAGTTAAGGACATGTAAAATTGTTACCACAAGTGCATTTTGTCATGGATCATTGGGATTAGATAGAGAACAAGCTAAAATATAAGGTAGTATAAGTTATGACTATGCACAAAATAAATTATAATATAATTTAATAAAGTATAAACTTAATTGAGGATAAAAAGTAAAATTATTATAGTAAATTTTTTATCTCAAATATATGCATAGGGAAAACATTAAAAAACTATTCAATTATAATGATTCTCCAATGAGATGCACAAAATCATTTTAGACACTTGTAATGCTCAAGAGAAAGAGTAAGCACATAGATAAGTATAACATGAGGGTAAAAGGGAACAAAAATGTGTGGGTTAGTGAGAAATGTAAACTAGGAGGAAAAAAAAAAGTATTAAAAACATAGGCAGAAACATAGTCGATGATAAACTAATATATGTAATTCATCCAAGTAAGGAGGATGTGGATTGCAAGGGATTGATCTAGGTTGATAATATTATTTTGATAGATAAAGTAAATAAGATTAGGATTTATATAGCTAGTATAAATATTGGTAAATAAGAAATGGTTGGCATTGACAAAGTAACAACTAATAGAGGTTGAATAGGTCCAAGAATTATATAAATAGGGACATTGGCATTTCATTTGAGACTTCAAAGATAGGTTACATGTTTGGAGCTATAGAGTTAGGAAAACTAAATAAGGATGGAGCTAGGGTTTAGTAATCTATAAGAGATATTATTTAGTTTATTATATGATGTATTATCATAAATGGATGATAATTTTAAGATGAGATACACATGTATTATTTATAATATTAGATATGTGATATAATAAATATGGATTCTTGTACAAGAAAACTTTAATGTGTTATGCATTGGTTTATATTTAATTAGGTTTTCTATGAGTTATGCCTTTTTTATGATGTTAATGCATGTTTATTTATGTTGTGTTATCATTATAGGGTTCTTGGTAGTATCTTGTTACACTGCATGTCAGTGCTTATGTCTTTAGCTTAGCTAATATGTTGATATTATGAGTATTTCTATTTTTATGCAGAGGACTAGGGACTTGAGAAAGAATAATTTTTTTTATATATTTTGTAGTGTGCTTATGGGCCCTTGTATCCTTTTTATTTTTTTAGTTGGTCATGCTTCATACACACTTATTGCACCCAACATCCATCCAATACATGTGCATATAATTAAAATAAGTAATATAAATTTTCACATTAGTATAACATAAAAATAGCATGAATGTTACTCCATGCAATAATAATAATATTATAAATGGTCAAACAACACACAAGCAATCCATCACATACCATAACCAACATAATCCAATCTTATGTGTTAGTAGAGGTTCATAGAAAACCTGTCTAGAAAATGCTAATTGGATTTTTTTTTAAAGAATAATATAAAATATACTAAAGGAAATTACTATAGTAGATTAAACTTAAACTAGGTGTTAGATTATAGAGGAATTAAAATAATTTGTAGCCTTAATTTTCCTAAAACATTTAGTACTTCGAATGATTGATATATTACAAGAAAATAGAGTGTAACTACAAAAGGAACAAGTGTAATCATAAATTATAAACATTATCTAATCTCTATATTTTAGAACCCTTTTAAAATACAATAAAAAAATACATATAGATCTTACAAAGGATTTATCAATGCATATTACAACCTTTCACTACAAACGAAAGAGAGATTCTTTACATTTTTCAAACTCAATGTGAATTTAGGTAATAAATAAATAAAAATATATATAGAATGTAAAAAATAGTTTAATTGATATAGTATCATAATATTATACTCTGTGATTTTATATCCCTATGACACTACTAGCATTTTACAAGAATTAAATTGTTATCTCATCCCAAGAAAAATCTATACAAAGTGTGTTGAATGTTGGAGTTAGGGGTGTTGCCTAAAGAAAATGGTTGGATTATAAAAATTACATGTAGTAATTGATCAAGGTGCCATTTACCAGTTTTTAGCTCTTACACACTACATAGCCATGTTTTCATATTTTCAACTAGGAAGAGTAGCATTTCAACTAGGAAGAGTAGTAATCTACCACCCTTGTGGGTTTTCAATAGATCAATATAAAAAGAGGTTTCCATTATATGTTTTAAATATTCTTATCCCCATATTAATGTTTAAATGTTTCCTTTACACAAAATTGAGCAACTTGAAAAATTTAGATTGAAAATAATGAAGAGGAGGTTATGATGTGGAAGCCATAATTAGAGAAATTGTAGATGATGAAGTCAAAGATGATGATGGATGTGTTGGAATTGTTGTTAAAAAGGTCATAACTATAGTCAAATATGTTGACACTATTTATTTATGTTGTATAGATCGCCATACAACTTGAGTGAATTTCCTTGTCTAGAGTTCCTACTGGAGCTAGTTAGGTGGGATAGACTATAGATCCTTAATGATTTTAGAAATAAAACTATCCAAGTAGGACAAGTGTTACTTGAACATATTACAATCACTGAGATATTTACACACCAAATAAATCATAGTGCACAAATGGCATTGATATTGCATTAGGTTTTGAATATCATCATCCTTAAATATGAGGATGACAAACCTACTCTATGATACTTTGCATTCAATATATATCATGAGATCCTCCATTCTATCTATGTGCCAATGTGTTTGGATTCCATCAGATGTATTGTGTAACATGCCATTCTTTTAGTTGGTTATTCTAGCCATAATTTATTCTCTTTAGTTTAAATATTCTTTCAATATAGAATTTGTTAAATCAGGTGTAATAATTTGGTATACCTTTATTTCTTTGGATTTTATAGGCTTAGTGAGTTTTAGACTTACCTCATTCAATATGGTATTGATATGTTTCTTCCAATCTAACATAGTACGAGTATATTAATAACCTGATGTGTAGAAGTGTCAACGCTTAATCATACTCATCCAAGAGTTCACATATAGCCTTTATTTTGGCTTTTAATCTCTAAAATTGTATTCAAATATGTTAGAGCTTATAAATAATGATCAATTCCTTTTTTAGCCTATTCAAGAGCACCATGAATTAATTCTCTTCGAACATGACTTGATCACCTGAGACTTGAGAGAACAAGGTAAATATGTATTATCGACAAGTTTCCTTTGTTTATCCATAGGTGTAATAATACATTTTCCTCCCTCAAGTATGATGATTATTTTTCTTTTGTAGAATCATTTTATGTGATGGATTCCTAGAATGCATTTTCTCCTTCATTTTTTTTCAAGGGAAACTAAGAGACATCGATTGATTCTTCATGTACTATTTTTTCAATGGTTAACATATAAGCCATATAAATCACCAGTGACTTTTTTATTTGTTCCATTAGGAGTGATAAGGTTATCCACCTTAATGAAGGTGTAGGTACATCCCAAAACCATTTGTTAGATAATTGTGGCCTATGTTAGGAAGCCTCCTTGTAGAAACCTAAATTTCACCATTTAATGTTGAAATTAACTTTGACATGCTAAATATTCACCATTCCCAATTCAAATTTATATTAAATATTATTTCCCTATAATTTTTGAATAATTTATTAATATTTAATTAATTAATCATATTCATGTACACGTATTTTCCTCCAAAATTCATTAAATCCTATTTTTTCACCTCTCCTAAACATCCTCTACTCTTAATCATGTGTTGATTCATATAACCCATTCATAAAATTCCTCAACTACCTTGTGACTCATCTTAGAAAAATTCAAATTCCAATATGACTCAACCAACTAACTTAACCCATTTATTACTGACTCACTCAACCAACTCCTCTTTCTTCTCAACCAATGTAATTGGTCATCATCCTCATGGATGAAGATTAATTTATAACCGTTGATTATTTTAATAATTTAACAAATTAAAATAATACTCAACCATCTAATTACCCTTTTATAAGCCTATAAATTTATACACAATCCATCACTTTCATCATCCACAATTATGCTAACAAATTTCTATTGAATTCAAAGCGAATCCAAGCTATCAAAAATACATTTTCATACTAAAATGCTACCTAAATTAGTTTGATTTGAATAAAATTTAAGCATACACATCTATTTCATTTGAAGATAAAATCACATTCAATCAAAATGGACGAGGCTTATTTCACTTTGATTTTGTAAGAGTGTTTTTAGTTAGCTTGTTTCATTTTCTACTCTATCATTGAAGTATAGGTTTTTAGTTTAGATTAGATTTTCTATTTAGTTTTATTTCTTAGTTACATTATAGATTTAGATATTAATCATTATGGCACATTCAATGGGACTTTTGTCCCTCATCATTTTCATCATAGGTGCATTTATAATTTATTTATCTTATTTTTTATTGGTATTTTTATGCATATACATTTAACCCTTATTTTGGAGTCTTATATTTGTTGTTCAATGTCATTTTTTTTTAGTTTTTATCTCAATATATGCATACCTACAAAATAATTAATTCATCCTACACAATAACATATTCATTTTGCATAACAATAAATTCATTATGTAGAATAAAAAAATTATAGCAAATAATTAATTAATTTATATGTTGTTTTTCTATATTTTTCATAGTATTTAAGTTTTCTAATAGTTTCTAAGTGTTTTTACCATGAAATAATTCAAAAATATAGTGCATTCATTTTAAATAGTAGTGAAATCATTTTAAAAAGTGGTGAAATCCTCTAGAACTTCAAAAAAATCATTGAAACTAATGAAATCATTAAACAAGACTTTGTTTTATATTTTCTAGTTTTCTAGTTTTACTAAATTTTAATGAATTTAATGTTTTATTTAACTATGTAATAGTGAAATATTTTTCATAGGATTAATTTTATTGTTTTTTGTTGATTTTTCTACCTTTTTTACAAGTTTCCTTGATTTTTATCCATACACAAAACCTGTTACAATTTATTTACAGACTGCATGTCAAAGACAAGCCAATTAAAACTAGACAAATCAAATTTCATCTTTTTAAAACATTTTTGCTTTATTCTAAGTTTTCTAACAACCTTTTTCAATTCAAAATTTTTAATTTTTAAAAGTAACAAATATTTCATTTTATGGGTAAATAATATTTCTTTCAAGTAATTTATGTGCCTTTATGTTGTTATATATGCTATTTTCTTTGGCGTTACATTGGTGATAATACTTATAAAATAAGAATTAACACTTACATGTTTTATTATCCAAGGCCCACTTGCATGTATGCTCTTAACTTTTCATCACATTGGTGGAAATACATAACGAGCATAAGCAAGCATTAATATTTTTATTTTTAATTTTATTAGGGGCTCTATCATCTATAGATTTCATCACCACATAGTAGGATGAACCCCATATACTAGTGGGGTATATAAATTGAGTTAGAGATGCTATTTTTGGCTATGTGGTGTTGTGTTTTAAGCATGCCATGAAGTGATAGGATTTCACACACCAATACCCAAGGAGTAAACAGCATGACTCAAATTTTAATTTTTCTAACATCAACACACTGAAATCCTATGATTGTGTTGGGCACATTGAGATTAGACCTATTTGAGAGCATATATCAAATCATATTATTCAATTGGTTTAGAACTCATCATACTAAAAGGTGCATTGATGACACCCCTAGAGAAGCTTCTTTATATGTTAATCCTAAGAAATACCTTACTACCATTTAACTTATAGTGCATTGGTTATTAGTTAACTTTGAGAATCTAATTTTTTTGCACCCTCAAAACTGGGCTTAGTGGGCCATGGTAAAGGAGGGATCCTATATGGTTAGTGCCTTGAAATATTAGGATATAGCTAATGCAATGTATAAGTAAGTGACATGGAAAGCCAATAGGTTATTCAAGTCCTTTTTCCTCGATTTTATCCTTTTTGTGCAATTGCATGTGTGTTCAAAGTAGAACTTGTTTGCTTTATTTCCTTGTGATATACCATGTGTTAAAATCCTTGATTGAAAATACATGTATTTCTAAGTCATAAAATAGGTCATAGTAAAAAAATATTTGGAGTCAAAAATTCTAGCCAAAACTCAAAATAACTTTATTGTTAATCAACTTCTAGTCATTTTGGTCTTTTACATTTATTAAAGTCTACTATAAATTATTTTCTTCCATTGTTGAGTCAATACTTTCCATTATAAATATCACTTATGACAAGGCACATGACTATGTTAAATAGTCATAGTGTGATGGATGATCCTTTTGGAAATGATGCCTTCTAATTTAGTAGTAAAGAAAACTAAGGTCACCATGTTGAAATACATGAAATCAATGACCATGAATAAGAAGAATGAGGATATTATAAATATGAAGGTAGACATAAGGCCATCTTTCCTCCTTCATTCAATTAATACATCATGTCAAACAAGAATGAAATTTTGCTTCAAGATTTAAGCATTTGGGCCAGATTTCTACCTAATTTTGATGTTCAAAATATACAACATTTAATTGATATAAAATATTCTTTATCACTAATTCAAGATCAGTCCATATCCTAAGCCTCTTTAGAGGCTAAAAATTCTCTCATGGGTTCCTCCAATCCCAATCCCCAAGTCTCCCAAGATAAAGGGAAGGCCATTCTTAATGAGGAATTATCTTGATTAAGTCATGTTTTTTCTTCATACTCATGAAATCAACCAAGAGATTACAAATATCCAAGCTAATAAAATAAACAATACTTTTGTTAAAGCAAGTTAAAAACCTAATATAAGTTTGAGTGTGAACCTAAATTCTCATTCAATCATCAACTAATCAAATGCAAACTTGAATACTTATTCAAGCTTGACAAATATCAACCCATTTAATACAAACTTGAATATTCATTCAAATTTACCAATCACAAACCCATCCTGTCTAAACTTGATTATTCATTCAAGTTTACCAATCATAAACTAATATAATCCAAAATTTAATGAATCAAATCTAAACTTGAATATGTATTCAATATCTCTAATTAATCGAAATCCAAATTTCCATGGTTCACCAATCAACAACATCAATTTAAATATAAATATGAACATTAATACTTATTATAGTTCACCCATTAACCATTCAACTTCAAATCCAAACTTGAATGTGATTTCATGTTTACCCATCAATCAATATTTTGTACTAAGAAGTGTACCAAATAATTTTTCAAATCCAAGTTCCTCTTTAGGATTATTTCCATTACATTCAAATCAAACACCAATTAATACAAATCCATTTAACATTAATCCAACTTTTAACCAAACTTTTGACCCTAACATCCATTTAAATAATTTTTTTGGGTTGCATCCTTTTCTAAATAATTTTTTTTTTTACCAAATTAACCCAAATCGATCACATAATACCAACCCTAATACACTCAACTTCACAAATAGTAACATTAAAACCAATCCCAACCAAATAAATCCTAACCTCAACACTAATCCAAACTAAAAAAATATTATTTTCCCACCATTCCAAATAGTTTTTCACAACCATAACATGCTGACACCACCTTTAACTCATTTCCTAATAATTTCACTAACAATCCACCCCTTAACCAATATTCATTTTCATAAGCTAAAATCAATTCAAACCCATTCATGGGTTCAAATTCCAACTTATTTACTTCTTCAAGTCACAATAATTAATTATCACCACATTTCATTTAAGAGTGAAAAAATATGAAGCAAAAGGTATAAGAATTTTAAAATGGTACATTTGAAGGTAAACACAATATAGGTTTGAGAAAATTTGTCCTTATCCATATAGGGTAAACAATATAACAACTTTTCCAAAACATTTTGAACTCCCTAAATTTAAAAAGTACAAAGTTAAGGGCGATCCTAAGGAGCATCTTAAAGACTTATATGTGGCATGTGTCTATGTTTCCTATAATAATTAATACATGTTTAGACTCTTTTCATGAAATCTAGGGTTCAATACCTTGAATGGTTATCATATTTACCCAAAGAATCAATCTTCACCTTTGAAGACATATTCAAAAATTTATTCATAATTTTTCATATAATGTTGAAAATTAATTAACCACACTCAACTTATATAAAACTAAACAATGTAATGGTGAAATATTTTCCACTTTATTAAAAATATGGTAGTCATTATCAATCCATTTTCCATGGTCTGTCCCTAAAATAAAACTTATTGCTATCTTCATGAACAACCATAACTTGGAATTGGGCCATCACTTAAAGCTTTTTTGTCTAAATTCCTTTGATGAAATCATTGAAAAGGGAGTTCAAATTGAATGAACATTAATTACCAAAGGTGTTATCAATATATTTAAACATGAAAATAATTCCTAGAAGTAAATATACAATCCTATGTTTTTTACAATAACAACAACATTGTGTGTGATGGTGTGACCGATGTTAATCAAATACAAAATCCACCAAAACAACAAGTTATCACACAACCCATAAACATCACCATACCTAAAAATAAACAAAGACTAAAAATTCACAATCATAATTTCACCCAATTGGGGGAGTTTTATGAATCAATTTTTTGAAAGTTTGCCTGAACAAACATGATTATTTATCCCAACACCAAAACCTTTGAAGACAATGTTCCTAAACCTAACTATTATTGTGAAGACAAATATTGTGAGTACCAAATGATTAAATTACACTCAACTAACAGGTGTGTGAGGCTCAAACATTATGTCCAAGATATTATAGATCATGTGACATAGCTATTGAAATTCAATTATCCATCTTGTCTAATAACTAAAAGTTAGGAACATATAAATATCCATTTCCCAAATAGGATCAAGGACATGGAAAGATAAAACTAAAGAAAGTAATGTGAATCAAACCAATCATCCTTTTGATTCCATAGTAAATTGTGTTGAGTACATAAACCATCATGTTTCCATCATTAATTTATAAGCCCACGATTGAATTATTACCATAAGGTTTGCCAATACTACCATTCTTAGTGCTTCCTCACCCAATGTTGATAATAAGTATGATATTATAGATCATATTAATAATATGCCCAATAACATATCCATTCTATAGCTTATCAAAACTTCCCCTATATATCAAAATTTCTTGTATAATGTATTACAAGAGTCAAGAGTCTTGTAAGACATCAATCCATCAAATTTTAAGGGTTATTTATTAATTTATCAGGTTACTTTTGACAATTCTAATGTCTCTCCTATGGGATCTATCCATTATCTAAATTTTTATATAAAATTCAATATATCTATATATAAAGGAAAAAGAGTTTATAAATAATGGCTCAAATTTAAACTTATGTACATTAAGATTAATTAAACATTTAGGGTATTCTACAACAATAATAGAATCAAATATCATTACAATTAAGGCATACTACAATAATAAGCATGTGTCTATGGGTACCATATATCGTACTTTTATGGTGGGATTTATCATTCAAGGTACATTATTTCATGTTTTTGACTTATATTTACCTTACAATTTTCTTCTTGGACATCCATGTATGTATTCAATGAATGTTATACCCACCATCTTACAACAATGTTTGAAATTTTATCATGATAGCATAGAAGTAAGTATCCTGTGTGATCCTTAACCATTTAAATGCTATAAATTATTGGAAGGGAGTTATAAAAAATCAAATTATCTACCTATTACCAAAGACAAATTTACTCCTTTTGAGGAATCCTTTAAGCTTGACAACTACATCCATCCTGACACCTTGTTTCAAACACCTCCCCCTAGTAATTGGTTGAATATACCATCCACATCCACTTCCATAGATACTCCATATTCAATCCAATCATCCAATTATCCATCCACTTATAAAACCACACCATCACCTTTATCCTAGTTCAAAATTATTAACAAGGGCATAACCAAGTATGAAATCTAAGATTCTATTTACTTAGGTAAAATTCATCTATCCAAATAATCATGGTAGATGCTACTATCAAAATGAAACTCAAGTGGTTCA
This sequence comes from Torreya grandis, assembly GCA_037957365.1. Lineage (NCBI taxonomy): Eukaryota > Viridiplantae > Streptophyta > Pinopsida > Cupressales > Taxaceae > Torreya > Torreya grandis. Next base: position 4,638,735 of record JARHVA010000257.1, read on the forward strand.
TAACTTTGGAAAAAAATAATTTGTATATGGTGGTTTTCTTTTTGATGAAAAAATTTAAGACTCAAATTCCTCTTGGCTTTATTCTCATGAACCAATTACTTGCTTCCTTAATGACAAATATCCCATAGCCAAATCGATCATGTGTAATATAATGAATTATAAAGGCAAGGGCCTTCACCTCCATAAAATATAACTAATATAAATTATCACACTTAAATCTAATAAGGATTTCCATGGTATATGACATAACTCACTTAATGTGAGCATAATGTTTTTCCAATCTAACTATTCTGGTGAGTATGAGGTAAGATTTTGGACTTAGAAATGGGTTCCATCTATAGCCAATTTTAAGATCTATCCACGACCAACCTATTTCATAAAATTGACATATTAATAATTGATAGAACATATAATAATATAATATAGTGGTACCAATAATTAACACCTTTTCTTTACTACTTTTAAAATGATGAAGTAATTTCTAAAATCTTGAGCATAAGAAACCATATTCTGACAAGTGATCAATAGAAGGGTTTATTCATCCAATTAAATGATTATGCATATTTTTAGGAGTTATTATCACATCATAAAATTAGTAAAACAATAGAGGAAAATCCAAATATACTCAAGCTTGATGCATCATTAACTCAATAGGAGAAAGAATAAGTCACCTTTTTTATTAAATAATTATCTGACATGTATACATGGTCTTATGTAGACATGATATGGATTGATCCTTTACGTGTTTACATCATCTTATGACTCATTCAAATGTAAAAATTATAAAGAAAAAACTTAAAAAAATGCATCCTAAAGTTTCACCCTTAGTGAAGGAAGAACTAAAAACTAATTAGAGCTTATTTCATCCATCTTATAGACTACTCAGATTGGATATATAATGTTTTATCAATATAAAATAAACTAACATAAATTAAGGTATGTATATACTTCAAGAATATAAACAAGGCATGTCCTAAAGATGACTTCCCATTGCCAAACATAGGAATGATTGTGTACTCCACTACTAGTCATGAAATGTTATATTTAATGGATGTATTTTTGGGTTATAACTAAATAAAAATAGATCTTAGAGACCCATAGAAGACAACATTTACAACACCTTGGGTCACTTTTTGCTTTCCAGTATCCCATTTGATCTCAATGACATTGGATCCAAATACCAAAGAGTAGTGATAGTTATATTTCATGATATGATTCATGACATAATGGATTATTATATTGATGACATTCATATTAAATCTAAATTTAGATAAGAGCATCTTGAGATTCTTCACATAATCTTTAATATAATGAGAGAGTATAATCTTCACTTGAATCCAAAGAAATGTGTTTTTGGCATGACATCAAGAAAGTTATTGGGATTGATAATTTCACATCATAGTAAATAGGTTTATCCTTAAAATTTTTTAGCTATCATGAATATGCCTCAACCTAAAAATATCAAGAAACTTCATAGTTTGCAAGGTAAAATTTAAGTAGTGTGACAATTCATATCTCAACTTGTAGACATTTGCCATCCCTTCACATTCCTTTTTAAGAAAGACACTCTATTAAATTGTAATGAATATTGTAACAAGGAATTTAAAAATATTAAATAACATCTTTCTAATATATTAGTATAAATACCACCCACTATAGGAAAGTTTTCAATTTTGTATATATCTGATACATAACATGCACTAGGAACATTATTCACACAACACAATTATAGTGGATCATAAAGAGTAGTATATTACCTAAGCATAAATTTGGTGTAAAAATCATGTCTTATAGTTGAATTTTCTTCCCAAAATGTTCTCCACTACATGTTCGATAATCAAACTAAAATCATTACCAAAATTAACCCTCTTAAATATCTCTTATCCAAAATAGATTTGATAGGTAGAATGGATAAATGGGTGATGATTCTTAGTGAATTTGATATTGAGTATGTAAATTAAAAGGTAATCAAATTATAAGTAATAGAAGATGAACTAGTAGAGGCTCCTTTATAAGATCATACATCTCTTATCATATATTTTTAGGATGAAAAAATTATGTCAATTAATGAAAACTTATTCTACAAGTTATATTTTTATGGATATTTCAAAAATAATGGATTAGGGCTAAGTATATTATTGGTAAATCCTAATGATTACTTAATTCTAAAGGCATTTCAAATTGAGTTTCCTTGTACAAAAAACATAGAAAAATATGAATCCCTAATAGCTGGTCTTAAAATTGTAATACAATGCGGTATCCAAAATTTGCTTATCTTTGGTGATTCAAAACTCATCCTAAATCAAGTCATTTATGATTTCTAAACTCATGATGAAAAATTAATCCCATATAATAGGATGGTGGATAGCCTCAAGATGTAATTTACATCTATACAATTTGAACAAGTGTCATGGGTTAATAATTTAACATCTAATGCCATGGCAGCTATTGGTTCAATATTTGAAGTCAAAAATAAGCACAACAAATTTATTGTAGAGTATTTTATGATACTAACATATGATATACCAAATTATAAGATGGTTTGTGAATTTTTTGGTCCCACTTCTCCTTGGTACACTAGCATTTATGAATATCTCCATAATAACACTATTCCATCCAACTTAACCCATAACTAATGCAATTCCTTTATCCAATGAACATCCTATTATACTATCCTTGGTTAAAATTTATATCAAATAGGTTATTATGTAATTGTATTATGATGTTTAAATTTCTAAGAGTCCACCTTAGCTATTAGAGAAGTCCATGAGTGAATTTGTAGTTCTCATTCTAGTGGTATAGTTTTCACTAAAAATCTCTTATGTGTAGGTTATTATTCACCTACAATGGAATTTTATTCTTGAAATTATGTTAATAAATTTGTGCCTTGACAAAATCATGGTGATATTATACATATTCCTTCATAATATTTACAACCCCTTTCAACACCTTGGCCATTTTCCACATGGAGGTTAGACCTCATTGGAAAAATCAATCTAAATTTTTGAGATGGCAAAAAGTATATTTCTCAACCCAAAAAGCACTTTACTAAGTTGGTTGAAGCTATTCCCCTAACATATGCCACTATAAAATATATTTCCTAATTTATCTTATACCACATTATCTACCATTTTGGAATCCCATCTGCTATAATCTATGATAATATAAATTCATTCAGGAATAAAGATGTCAATTCCTTTTTTAATACTTACCATATAAAACATAAGTGATCCACACCATATTACCCACAAGGTAATTGAAAATCAGTGGAACAAAACAAAAATATCCTAAAAATACGTAAATTAGTTGTCAATGTAATTGGTTGTGACTAACATACATAGATTTATCCTACCCTTTGAGAATACCACACTAGCATCCATACACTCATGTGGGCAACCCCTTAATCACTTGTTTATGATAGTGAGTTCATTTTAACTATTGAATTCAATATTACATGTTTATGCATATCCTTAAAAAAAATATTGATGATGATTCTTATCACATTTCATGCCTCAACAAACTTGACCTTCTAGATGAGAAATGTTTCAATGCCTTAAACCACTTGTAAGTCTAGGAAAACTACCTTCGTCATAACTATATTAAATTTATTAAGGCTAGGGAATTAAAAATTAGAGATCTTGTTATAAAATAAAACTAATAGAATACCAATGCATAAAGGGAGAAGAAAGGAATGTTTGAACCAAATAGGTTGGGCAAATATTTAATCATTTCCAAGTATGGATTTGGAGCTTACAAGTTAGTTATTAAATATATAGAGGATATTGATGAACCTATGAACTTCATTCACCTTAAAATATTCTATGCCTAAATCATTATAATGATGTTCTATATACCTTAAGTGTAAAAAAAAGAAAAAAGAAAAATAGTACGTCCAAAAGTAAAAACTAGTTTACTAGCACTTTGGGTAGGTACCATGGTGAAAACTAATTTTTAGTGCCATGTGTAATCCATTGTCTATATATGCCCTATTACATGGGGGAGTCCCACTACTTTCATCACTTTCATATTATCGCTTAGTCACTTTTTTCAACATCCATCTCATGACATGTTAGCTTAGGGTTTTCCTAATGTGTTTTTAGTCATGTCTTTACTCATGCTTAAAGTAATATCTTGCATATGAATATTATTGATACATTATTATTTATACATACTAGCACATAGTTTCACCTATCCATTTATACCAAACTATTTATATTTAAAACCAATCATCATCATTCAGTCATTCATTTTATTGGGAGGTAAATCACTCATATATTCATCCACACTCTACACTTCATCAATCAACACCTTTTCTCGTTCATTCCCATATTGGAATAACTACATCTGGACTAATATATCAATGTGATTTTTTTCATGAATGATTATATAGGAAGCAATTATAAAGATGTGGTCTCTAGGGTAAACTCAGCTACCACCCCCGTCATCCCATCATCCCAATTATTATTTCAAATTTTCACATCACCATCTAAAACCATATGGTTATCTTAGGAATTCCTTTCCACTCATTTAAATTTGTCTTGGATATTTTCTAACAAAGGTTTTCACCCTAGTGTAGGATGTTTATAAATTAATTTGATTAATCTAATTTTGATATGATTTATTTTACTTTCTTGAACATTTTTCTTATATTTTTATATGATTATTTTATTTTATTATGTGTTTGTCACTTTTTCTCTTATTTCAACTATTTATTATATTAATTATTACGTCAAGATCATTATGTTTATGGAAAATGGTGTGATTATGATTTTCCATATCATGATGCATTTATGTCTCTCACAAATGAATATTTTAGTTCTTACACTGAAAAAAAATAGTCATCATGGTTATTTCATACCATTAGTGCTTATTGTTTTATGCTATAATTGATTAAGGTTTCTCAACTCTTAGTTATTAATGTTGCAATTATTATTATAAATCATAAGAAAAGCAAAAAAAATAAAATTATCTAGTCATTCATACATAATTTTTTCTATTTCATTATAAACCATAATAAAATATAAAAGGATTAACATGTGCTATAATAAATCAAAATCAAGATATTAATTATTATATCAAATCATATCTATCTATATATTGATCTACCATACATGTAGAATTAAAACATATCTATAGTGTGCAACACATATCCATAACATAGGTCTCAAACCAAAAATGGATCACACACACACACACACACACACACACACACACACACACACACACACACACACACACACACACACACACACACACACACACACACACACACACACACACACACACATTAAATGTGTCATAATACATCAATATAATGATACATATCAAAAATATGTGTACATCAATACATCATCGTCTCATATCTTTCCCTATCCATTGGATGGGGAATATATAGATATATTCAACCCATATAAATGTGGGGTACTCCTAGGAGTGTACATGACATGATGAGATGCCTATCCAACTGATTTCTTAAACTCTAATAGCTACATTGATCTCCTTGACACAAACTCCTGATTGAGTACTCTCTAAAATAAGGTACTCACTATGCATATGGTATCATATCCTCTTAAAAAATAACATAGTATGTCACCTAATCCATAGCTCTCATGACCTCATCCAAGGCCACTAATTGTACTAATATTATCAATAGCTCTCTAGCCTCATTTATCTTAGTTTATGTAATGTGTGTCTCTCTTTCATATACCTCTAAATCAAGCCTGTGTCATTAGGAGTCTATGTGGATGTATTTTATGTAATTAAGCCTCCCCTAACACATCTACCATAGATAAAATCTTATCTATCTCTTCCTATAACCTCTCTACCTCTCACTATATTTATGTAATATTTTTTTGTCCTTCTCTCCCACCCTTGGATCCATGCAAACCTATTATCTCAATATCATGAGCCCTGATATCCTCATGTAATATATTAATAAATGCCTAATATTATACATACCTAATAGCCCTGATGTCTCATATCCATCTCCCACGCCCATTGATTGGGACCAATAATTTTACCTAACATTAGTTTCCTTCCATGATAATCAAATAATAGCATAGTTCCTAGTTGGTCTCTATCTAAAAGATAATCAACAAACATCTATATATTTTAAGAAATAATAAGTGTTACTTAATGAAGATGAATCCTAAAATATAACTATAAAATCAACATACCATAGTGAAAACCTCTTTGAGTCATTATCATATAATTAAAATCCAAATTGTAATCCAAATCTAAAAAATCAAAACTACATGTCCCTAAGTGAAAACCTCTTTGAGGTGCTATTAGACAATCCAAATATGCATCCCAATAAAAATAATTAATAATATAACCTTGGTGAAAACATTTTTTAGGCTCCAATAGCTGATAAAATCAATCTACCCCATATATTAGTATAATTGCAACTAGGATCCCCATCACACACTAAAGACATCATGATGAAACATTGAATTCCCAAATCATCCCACATGCATCTACTTCTAGTATTATTGTCTATGAGATTGTTGGTCACAATCAACCTTCACATCATGACACTTATAATTATCCCCACTATCATTCCATCCCTCCAAATCCTTTATACACTTAAAACACATCCTTCATCCAACATACCTACTGCTTCAACCTATTTGGCAATGCTCTTTATTATAGGGGCTATGATAGTATCCTAGTAAATTATTAAGAATCAAACTTAGAGATCAGTGAATTTAATAAATACATATCTATATAATATAATTTAAACATCAATATGGGTTAGCATAATTCATCTCAAAACCTTTTATAATTGAGATTCCAAAAATTAAAAAAATAGAAGTAATTTTTTTCAAAGGTGAAAACCATCTATATGGTGATTTGGGAAAGCACCATGATTAAAACCAATTTACATCATCACATGTAAAATAATAAATTATCTACAAGTACCTTATGCTTCAAAAGAAACCACATTCCAAATCAATCCTATGCATTTTAAATTATCCCTCCATACTTACCCATCCATAAACATCCTAAGCCTATCCAAAATAATCCTGACCCATCCTAAATATATTCTAAACCCATCTTACATTCATCCTAAACCATTCTTAAAAACCCTTACCTATTCAATCCCACCTTTATTAAATTTAATCCCAAACCCATAAAAACATATCCTCATAACTCTAATCTTTGACATCATAAAACCATCCTATAGTCATCCTCATCCATATTAAACCATTCATTTAATCCGAAAACTTTCCAAAACCATCCTTAACAATTTAATCCCAAACCCATTGAAACCCATCTTTATTAATCCAATCTTTCCCATCATGGAACCATCATTATTTCAAATTTTGAACTTGATAAGGAAGTGGAAACATCTTGAGACATGTTCTTAGAAACACATTGTTGTATCTCTACAATTCTACTTTGATGAATAGAAACTTGGTTCTTATGTCACATGTTTATTGGAGTTATCATCTTAATTCCCATTCATTCATATTAATTCATATTCCATACACAATGTATCTATTCCATACACTACCAATCCCTTATTTGGTATTAGAACATATTTTCCCTTTGCTAGTAGCTCTTATATATACATATAGAAATCTAAAAAAAAACAAAAAATTTACAAAAATATACAAAAAATAGATTAAAAAAAATCAAAATACCTTATCCTTAGTTATGTACCCTATTCATCCCTTACACAGATTACTCATTGAATAATTTAGCATTTTCAAAGATCTCAAATGCCAAAAGGTGCCACTCTAACCAATCACATCTAAAAATATATTTTCTTACTTGTTTCTATAGTAATTTACTTACATGTTTTCTATTTACTTTATTTTACATATCGTGTATTTATATACTTACTTTCTTGTATAGTTGATTGTGCATTTCCTTATTCATTTTACTTACGTAGTTTAATACTGCAAAATGTCACTTATTATCTTGTGTTTATTGTTGATTCTTGTGTCCGTATCACTATGCACTTTACAAATGGTGTTATAAGTATTTTTCATACCATGATACACTAAGTAATATACTTGTGATACTATTAGTCCTTATGCATATTATTACACAATAGTCATCATGCATTGTCCATATCATTATTGCATATTGTCATATGCAATATAAAAAATCAGGTTGCTCAACTCTTGATTATTAATGATTGGATTATTGTTGGAAATATAAATAAAATAAAATAAACAAAAGTAGTTATTAAATCATATCGCATCCTCATGTGAAGCATCTATGTGTCATTTTAGATGAATTCATTGTGTTTTACTCCTTGGAGGACCCATGATGTGTTGAGAAGACTGACCCACAAAGTGCTTAAAGGTTATAGCTCATGTTTTTTCTCTTACAAATTTATAATGAACACTATGTTAATATTAAATGGATACATATCCATCTTAGACACACTAATTACCATTAATAATAACATAATAAAGAACATAAATTTATTCAACCTCTTCATTTATATCTAAGTAATCTTTTTAACATGTTTACATTTTTCATTCTGATACATTCATTTTGGCTTAAACGAGAGCTAAAACTAAGTCCTGAGTCAAAAGTTATGGTTTTTAGAAGATGACCACTATAGTGCAAAATGATCTTTCCACTTTATTTAATGAATTCACCACTATTTTAAACAAATTTGACACTATGTTGAATAAATTCACCACAATGTTGAACAAAATCACAATTTGCACATGAATTTGACATTTTTTTAAAAATTCACCATTTTATTTAATGAAGTATCCATTTGCTAAAAAATTAATCATTTTATTCAAGGAATTCACTATTTGTTAAAAAATTCACCATTCTCTTAAAAAACATTTCCATATTTAATGCCAAATTTATCATTCTAATAATGGTGAATTCTTTTTCCTCTTCTTTTTTTAACATTCCAATGCAAACATCCAAATTTATTGCACCGTGCATCCCATAATCACCTCTATTTTCCATCCATAAATAAAATACATGCTATCCAATCATATGATTAATCATCATTAATCCATGTAGTTACTTAACTTCCTTGTTTATACTTGTAAATCAAATATCCCTAATGATTTCCTAATCTTTCCATTCAATCTCCTGTGCCTATCAATTGAGATCAAAAACATCATAATATCCAAACTTTTTCCATCAATCCATTTATTGATCGATCAATAAATTAATATATTAATCAATCTAATATAAGATCATAGTTTTCTTAATGGGATATATTGTTCCCACATCCACTCCTATAAACCTTGATTAATTGGGCACCTTAAAGTGTGTAGGTTATCTTGAGATATATCATTACCAATCCAGTTATTCCATATATCATTTTTTAGGGGGAAATAAATCCACCATCACATTCAGTCACAACGTGCAATCATTAACTTAAGTTGGCTAATAAAATCCATGGATAAATATTAATTTACATCATCACTTCATATATATTACCATATTTGGAGAACTACATATGGCCTCATATCCCAAAATGGATTATGTTTGCAACAGATTATGTAAGAAATGCTTAGAGACACAGAGTCTTGAGGGTTAGTTTATCCACCATCATCCACCAAAGTCATTAATTCCACATTTAAAAACATTTATTAATTTAATTACTATAAATATTTATCAATCCTTTCAACTATTAATCTTATAAACTTTGATCATACATCAAAAAAATTATTATTTTCATTTTATGACTGACTACTTACCAATGTCATGATATATCATTCCCACATATGGTTTTGTGATCTTTGAGTCTTGACCACCACCAAAGCATGCAATTTATGAATGGGAAATATTATTTTCCAAACTCACTCTTTAGGAATTATCCACTAGGGGCAAGTCATTTTACACATTTTCAATATTGCAAGTGTTTTATCAAGACTATTACTTCCATTATAGATGGTATTAATTATCTCCATTACATCAATTCCCTTTAATAATTTTAATAATTATTCCACATAAATTTATCCAACATGTACACTCGAGGGGGCATCATCACATTTATTTTTGTAGACACCTAAAATTGCCCACCGATAACCTCCAATTAAGCTTTTGGCCAATTTACACCCAAAATGTATAATTTGGCCAAAAACACTAAAACATGATAAATGATGTGAAATTGACATATTAAAGTGTTGATTTTGGCTATGGGATCCCTAAATGGGGTAATGCAATATATGGGCTAGCTAACTTTGATCAGATCATTGAGTCAAAATGCCAATTTTGTACCCCCATGCTCTGGACTGCTCTTTCCTATTAAATACTTTACACAAGACTCGTGCCTTTGTTATTTATTATTTGAAACATCCTAAATTGGAATATGCATCTAACACATTTGATATTAACTTTTAATTCTAATCATGTCAAACTTAGGACCAATAACAAGGCATTCTGATCAATTTGGATAATTTGTGCATAATGTGCTTAGTCATGCTTAAGAGCTAATTAAGCCAAATCAAGGCCTAATTAATAATTCCATGGAATATTTTTGAATACTTTGTTTTAGAAATGAATATTGAATATCTACATTATTAAGTGACCTCATTTCTTGGGAAGACATCCCTATGTCATAAATGCCACAAATATCAAGATTCATGCCCTCCATGCCTCATCAATGCCTTCCATGATGCCCACCATGCCTCCTAATTGCCCCTTATTCCAATGTCATGATGAGGATAATTAAATACTTAATTCCAAAATTTTAATTAAACCTCAACCACACATCTCAATCTTGATTTGGATGGTTGAGGTTGATTTTGATCAAATCCAAAAATCTATAAATAGAGAGGCCATGAACATCATTTCTAAGCTTAATTTATGAAAAGTTATAATGTAGGATTGGTTCTAAAAAGTTTCATGAAATTAGTGTTATCATGACAAATTTATTCCAATCCAATTCAAGCCACAAGCTAAAGGTGCCCAGGAGAGATGGAGGTAGCCAATCTTCCATTGCTAAGGACTTCATGAGCACAAGTTGAGCAGGCCACTATTACAAAGTCATTTGGAGCATCTAAGGAAGGTGGAGGAAATATTGTATTTGATCCCTTGATTTTTAGTTACACTTGTCATTTAATTTTTTTAACTAAGATCTCACTAGTGTCTAGGCCTAGAGATGTTATGCTATTAGTGTATTTATTTCATTTTGTTTTCATTTTGGAACTAACACCATATTAACCATCCTCTTTTGAGTCAAATTTATAGATCACATATGGAATGCTTGGTGGGAATAGATGCATCTCACACCTGAATAAGATCATTTTTTAACCTTAAAATATTTATTTATACCCTTAAAACTCTTGTAAATTGATTTTCTAACTTTATTTTGCCATTTCTATTTGCCTCGAGTTTACACAGTAATCGATGTCAGCTATTAAAACTATCATCAATTGGCATGGGAATCATTGGTCACTATTTTTGTAACCTATTTCATTTAGATAACCAATTTTAGTTAGTAAGTGTGACCAATGTTGGTTATATAACCGACGTCAGTCACTGTGTTTTCTTAAAAACACAAACTTGAGAGCTATTTTAAAATGCTTGGTTTGGGGTCATACAGACTCCATTTTGGATGATTTTTTTTTAAACCACATGTTTACTTATAAATTTTTATAATTTGGCATTAATTTATCTTCAATTTTCATATATGGTTTATAAAATTTATAAAATCTATTTAAAATGTTTCTAATTTAGCATATTTGCTTTTGGGGTGATGCCTTAAAGGTAGGCATGTAACTAACGGATTTCAAGTTTGATAAATCATGTTTAAGAATATATTTTTCATGTTTCAAAATGAATTAGGAACATTATTTTGGTCCTTAAAGTAAAATTTAAGGTTCTTAAATAAGTTCTTTTATCATTAGTTTTCAAAGTTATAACTAAGACCAAGGGGTCAAATGAACACCACTCAATCTTTCAAATTTGGTGCTTAAAAATGAACTCATCTTTATAAAAGTATTTTGTATTCAATATTTGTTTGATATAATTTTTTTTTGAAAAGATAGGGGTGTTACATGTATGCTCTTCCATTTGTCCTCTTTAGGGAACCCTTGGAATCAAAAGCACCATTCCTGTTGCAAAAATCCTAGTCCAAGGCTTAGAAACAATGTCATCTAAAGCACTTCCCAAAAAATTATAAAAGTTTGGGTGGCCTTGAAAATGACCCTAAATTATTTATATTATTCTATTATTTTTATACAAAATTGGTTTGTGAGGGGGACATCATTACCTCTCACGAGTTCTTTAGGGAAGCTTTGACTTGAGGTTTCACCTCTTACCATTGACTTCACTTACTCCTTATAAGTTGCACATGGGACATATATGCATTTGGAAATCACACTAAATTGAGTGAAAATTAGGATGTATTGGTTGTAAAAAATACTATAACTTTATATAATTATCCAATTCCATGGTAACCCAATTTCTATGCTTTTCTTTTGCATCATATGACATGAAAGTCATTGTGTAATTGATTCCCCTATAAATGTTCAAAAGCTTGATAGTTTAGTCAACCCCACATTGACATAACCATGTTAATATTTTAATGATTATACTTAGTGTAGTTTGGTCATTTTTTTTTGGTATGTTTTGAGACTAAAACTTGTTTGTTTATTCATAAGCCATGTCAAAACAATGTATTTGAGTTGAGGAGGGTAGTGTTATGCTGCCCAAACCATGTCAAACATTTTTGAACATTTTAAATATTTTGAAAACATAACATTGACCACATAATTTGAGAATTCTTACACCATTAGGCTACTCAATTTTTTTCAAGACTTGTTTTACCTTGTATCAAAAACCATTTGTTTGAAACTATGTCATGTATACCATTTAGACCTTTGTTTTGTGTCATCATGTTGTCTGATATTGTCTAGCTTATTTGGTCAAAACCTATTTTTCATCATTGAGTTTTCAATTAACCTTATCAATTTTGGATCCAAACATTGATTGATTTATGTTTAGGCCTTAATTCATGAGGCTGATACACAAATCTTTCTTTTTTGGGTTGCATAACTTTAATTAATCGGTTACCCAAATTTGAAAACTATTGATGGTTTATTTTTTTAAATCCTATCCTCATCATTATTTGTGATTTTATTTGGGAGAACACAATATTTATCAAAAATCCTTGAGTCTCATGCCTTATGCCAACTAATCAGGTTTATGTTTGATTCTATGTATTGGGTCTATGTCAAAGTTATTTCCAAAACTTGTTAGATTAAATCAAATCACATTAGCCTTTGTTTCAAGTATAGCTTTTGAAATTGTTTGGCCAAGAGTCCTAACACATGTATATTTATTTGAGCCTAACTTTTGATTTTGTATCTAGACAAACGACCTAGCAACTCAACTTTTCCCTTTCCTAGTTTAGACCTTGTTTGGAACACTTTGACTTAGACCTTTGACATGCTAGTTTTCATTCATATGCTTGACCTTTTTTTATATGAAATTTTAGATTTGACATTTGATGTTATTTTGTTTTATGCCAAGTCTTATCACAAATCATTTTCACTATACAACTCCACTTTTAGACCATATTGGAGATGCAGCTCTACCCCTTCGATCAAGTTAGACTAAGTTTGAACCATATTTCCTTTAGACATAGTTCTTTAGAGTTTGTAGATCTCTAAGTCTTTTTATTTTCAAAGATTTCATCATTTACATGGATAAGTCTAACTACACTTATGGTGGATTCACTTAAAATATAGCTTATGATAGAATGGCTGCACAAAATGACTTTTATGGCTTTTGTCAAGACCCCAATGATGTTAATATTGTTTGGGAGATATATTTATATCGACCTCATATTAATCATTCATTGGAACAAAGAAACAAAGCAACTTATGATCCAAATCAAGACCTTGACTAGTATGAAGAGGCTTGTGAAGAGGACTTTGAAGACTTGACTATAGATAATGTTGTTTGGTAAATAGATCCATACCTTATTTAAAGTAATTGGTACATGGAACACAATCAAGAACCAATTTATGATCCAACTCATGACTAGGATGATATGGTTTATGAGGAATATTTGGATGCTTTTTTTTATATAAGAAATCACATTTTATAACATCCTTTTGTTATCCAATCATCAGCTACCCCTAACCTTCCTCTATATTATATGAGCTATCAAGCTATGAAATATAAAAGGAATACCACTCCCATACCAAGACCTAATCCTTTGGTTTATGAAATCAATCAAGCTCCACAATGCCCTATCATCATTCTAAGACCTCATCCTTTGGCTTATGTAAGCAATTAAGCCCTCCAATGCCCTATCATTACCATCTCAGGTCTTTATCCTTTGCCTCATGCAAGCAATTATGTTCCCTAATGCCCTACTATTATCCAACCACAAGTCGTTGCTCATCCATTACCAATCCCAACCAAACCTCAACTGATCCAATCATTCATAGACCAAGCTATGTTCAAAATTGCTATTTTCCAACTCATTAGAAACCAAGAATAAAAAACTAACCACTCCAAGATGTTTTTTTGAACCGAAGATTTGTGATAAGTCAACTTATGATGAATCATATATTGATCCTATACTAGTTGTCAAGGAGTCTCACTCTAACAAGCCAATCTTCACTATGTCTTCTCTTAATGATTAAAACCACCTTTAGGTAAATCATTACCTTGACCATGTACCTATTTTTCAAGAGACTCCTATTGACAAGCCAGTCTCTAAAGAGTTGTCTCTTGACTTATTTCCCATCCTAAAGGAGTCTCACTTTGACAAACCAATTTTTGTGGAGCCCATCATGATATTATAGGTTGTTACTTATCCAAAACCAAATATTTATCAAGACATCATTGTAACAAAATATCCATTAGATGAAGAATCAAAATTATATTTTGGTTATATTCTTGAACTGACATTAGATTTAACATCAAAACTAGAATCAACATCAGTCTCAACATCAGATTTAGAGTCCCTTGAGTTAGAATCAAATTTAGATGAAGTATATGTTCATGGCTATTACAACATTAGTTACACATGCCTCATAGATCAATTTGAATACATTTGTGATCCTTATACAATTTTTGAGGATGAGTAATTCAACTTTGACACAAGCTATCCTAGTATCTTATATGAGGATTGTGCAGCCAACACCCATTCCATTACCATTTCATAGGCTATTACCATCAACCAAAGTAGCCATATTATTGGCATTCCATCTCCCACAAGTGTCTATTGGGACTGATAGAATCACATTTTATTAAAATACATATATGGTGACATATAAGTTGGAGAAGAGCAAGGAGGCTAAGACAACATTCATGTAGCAAAAGAACACTCTCCTAGTGAAACCTTTTTAAAGGTGCTAGGGGACAATTAAAGCCAAAACTCAACATCTTCGAGTGAATTTTTTTTGAAAGAGCTAGAAGATAATAAAATTTAAAAGTAATCATTCCTTAGTGAAACCTTCTCAAAGATGATATGGGACAATCAAGACAACTTTATTGGTGAAAACATCATTGAGGCACCAATAGCTTAGCACAAAAGTTCTTCATTACTTGATGAAGACAAATTGAAAGATCAAATCAAAATAACTTCAAATCTATAGCCTAATTATATGGTATTACTCTTAAGATTAGATAATAGAAAAATATGGTGGTCCTCTTGAGAGAACAAGTCTTTGACCCTACCACAACCAAAATTATGTCGAATCTAGCATCAACAACATTACATGTGACTTAAAGTCCTGATCTTCATTTGTTTCCCTACCATTATACATTCCATTATCATTTGCCATTCCATTTCACAATCAAACCCACCATCCGTTATTTGTCCCGATTTACCATCTATGGTCACACTTTCCTTTGTATAGGCTATAAATATACCTTGTCTCGATATATTAAGGAATCAGAATCAATGACCAATGAAGATCACAAAAGCATTCTCAACAACCAAATCTGTAGGCCATTCTTGATAGAGTAGTTATTCTAATGAGGTGTGGGATAAAAATTAACATGATAAGTATTATAGTTGTATCATTTTTTGATTAAGATGTGCATCTCCTAATTAAAAATAATAATAGAATCAAAAACCACACCCAAGCTAAAAAAATGTAGCATATCATCTCACATTGACATTTCCATTGTTTCATATCCATTTGCCATTTTTTTAGATCCCAACCATTCACCGCACCACTTGGGGACAACCCTCTTACCATTTTATCCAATCTATCTAGACCATCATTATCCTTAACAAGACCATACCATCCTGTCATTCCATTCTTATCTAGACCAAAGCCTATTTTTAGTCATCCTACCCAATCCTATTTTAGTCTTGGTTCCTTTAGTTCTTCTTATACTTATTGTGAGAGGATTTTGATCAAGTTTTAATAATCAATTCAATATGTGTTTATAGTTATAGTCTATGAAAGTAGTGTGACGTTTGATCTAACAATATATCTTTCATCCTATCAAGTTTATTTATGTGAACCTACTTATAACCACCTATGGGCAAATCAATGTCTCACTAGTCTTGCTACTAATTATGACCACCTATGGGTAAAGTGGTATAATTGACCTATGTCATTGCATCCTAGTTATAACCACCTATGGGCAAACTAGGGGCACCACATATTTATCTTACATTATTGCATCACTTTGCCATCACCATTTTCATTTGACTAGTCATTTTCTAGATTTGAGAACTTGTTGAGACCTAGTTTCTTTTTCCTCACCTTTTGTGTGGATAGAATTACTATGACTTGAGGTCATTTCAAGACTATGTCAGTCATGTTCACCTCATGTTGAGGTCTTCTCAGTCCCCCTTTCCATATGCTCTCACCATTTTATGAGAAACCTAAGCCAAATGCTCTCACCATTTTGTGAGTAGGTATCTTGTCATTCTCTAATGAGTTAAGATACCCTCAAAATTATAAAAACATTCATAACATTTTAAAAATACAAAAATATTTGTCCTGTCTAAGCCTAGCCAGTTATCCTTGATTTGCCTTACTGAGTTATTATGATTGTTAGGATTCTTTCTTTTGATTTTATTTTCAAGATTTTTTTTTGTTGGTTTATTTTAGGTTATTTTGTTTATTTGTTTATTCGCTTGCCTATTTGTTTGCTTTCAGCACTGTTTCCTTGACTCAGTCTATATGTGTTCATTGGATGATTCCTTGCACACATTATTTTTGAGTCTATCCATATTCATACGTCAATATTTTCATCATGGTTTTTATCATTGGTGTATTATTTTCAAGTGTTTATTAGATGAAGAGCCAGTATTTATGTATATTTTGAGATAGTCTTTATAGTGTTCTATCATGAAGCCTACCATCACATGCTATAGCAAAAATCAGCTTCAAGAATGTTGACAATCAATAGAGACACATAAGTTTCTCCTTGGCACCTTGGTAGATCCTCTTATCCCACCCTTGATCAGATTAACCCATTGGCCATTCTAGTTATTTCATTTTTAATTAGGATGAGCATTTCCTCATTGCCAGGTACAACTAAATCATCACACTGATCAATCTAACTATTATATTCATCTATTTCATCACTTTATACCAACTCATCTTTAATCTTTATTATAGGTTATATCCTTGAGTTATGCTTGCTAATCAATCCTGATTGGGGCACTATCAATTTTATCCAATCCAAGTCATCTTCATGATTATAACCACCTATGGGCAAATCATTATTTTCACTTTTATTCCTGCTTATAACCAACTTTGGGCAAATTAGTATCCTTTTTATATCAATGCATGCAATAATTTTATTGTTTGGATTAATATCAACCATGGGTTAATTCTATTTTTCTTCTTTTTTCTTTTTGAGGGACCATCCATCAACAAATGTGATAGCCATTCCCTCGAGGGGGCATCATCATAGGCTTCCCAAAACCATTTAGAGCTTTCTTATTTTTGGCATATAGGCCATCTCTCATTATTTGAGAAGACATTACTTTGCCTATGGTTTAAAATATCTTCACAAATAGGGGCAAACTATAGACACCTAAAACTAGTCACCGATAACCTCCAATTAGGCTTTTGGCCAATTTACACCCAAACTACACAATTTGGCCTAAAAACACTAAAAACATGCTAAATGACGTGAAACTTACATATTCAAGTGCTGATTTTTTCTAGAGTATCTTTAAATGGGGAAATACAATTTATGGGCCATATAACCTTGATCAGATCATTTTGAGTCAAAATGCCAATTTTGCACCCACGTGCTCCAGACTGCTCTTTTTTATTAAATATTTTACACAAGACTCATGCCTTTGTTATTTGTTTTTGGAAACATCCTAAATGGGAATGAGCATCCAATGCATCTGATAATGACTTTGAATTCTAATCTAGTCAAATTTAGGACCAATAATAAGGCATTATGATCAATTTGGGTAATTTGTACATAATGTGCTTAATCATGCTTAAGAGATAATTAACCCGAATCAAGGCCTAATTAAAAATTCTATGGAAAATTGTTGAATAATTTGTTTTGGAAATGAATATATAATATCTACATCATCAAGTGATGATCTAAATAATATTTTAGGTGACAATTTAGGTGACTGTTCTACCCCAATTGGTGACAAAACTTTTGGGAGCCATAAATTTTGCACCATAGCACCATTTGACTCCCTGTTTAAGCCATTGGAAAGATAAGAATGAGGCGAACATAGTGGTATTTAAAAATATCTACTTAGTGGTTTTTGATCCCCAAAAACCAAATAGAAGTGTCCAAAATTTCAATTTTAGTAGTGTAGTCTAAAAATAGTAAGTTTCTAAAAATAGTATTTCCTTGAATTTTGTATTATTGTAAATCATGGAAGTTGAACCACTTATCTCCCTCAAGATTGGTGGCCTTCCACATCCTCATCCTATCATAAAAATTTGTATAAATGAATATGTAACCTAAAATAAAAATCAGACATCTCTTCTTAGAGATAGGCATATGTTTGGGTCTACAAATTTGATCAATAAAACATCTCTTCTCAAAGATAGCATTATTACAATTGCATTGTTTTTTCTTCTTGAATTATATTTCAACCAAATCTTTTAATTTTTGGATCAAGTGACCTCATTTCATAAGAATACATCCCTAGGCTATGAATACCACAAATATTAAGATTCATAACCTTAATGCCTCATCAATGCCTTCTATGATGCCCTCCATGCCTCTTAATTGCCTCTTCTTCCAATGTCATAATGAGGATAATAAAAAACATAATTCCAAAAATTGAACTAATCATCAACCACACATCTCAATCTTGAGATGGATTATTGAGGTTGATTCTAATTAAATCCAAAAATATATAAATAGAGAGGCCATGAACATCATTTCTAGGCTTAATTTGTGCAAAGTTATAATGCATGATTGGTTCTGAAAAGCTTCATGAAACTAGTGTTACCATACTAAATTTATTCCAAGCCAAGCACAAGCCACAAGTTAAAGGTGCCAAGGAGAGATGGAGGTAGCCAAGCTTCCATTGCTAAGGACTTCATGAGCACAAGTTGAGCAAGCCACTACTACAAAGACATTTGAAGCATTCCAAGGAAATTAAAGGAACTCTTGTATTTCATGCCTTGATTTTTAGTTGTGCTTGTCATTTGATTTTTTTAACTAAGCTTCCTTAGTGTCTAAGCCTAGAGATGTTATGCTACTAGTGTGTTTATTTCATTTTGTTTTAATTTTATAACTAACAACATACTAACCATCCTCTCTTGAGTCAAATTTCTAGATCAAAATTTTTATTTACTTAGAGTAATTTTATTCTTCAAAATCATCAATGCTCTATTTTGTTTACTATTCTTTGAAATGGTATGGTTTCGTAAGACCATTTCAAAGAGGGAAAAATGTAGACACCTAAATTTCACCATTTAGTGTTGAAATTAACTTTGATATGCTAAATTTTCACCATCCTTAATTTTAATTCTTATTAAACATCATTTCCCTCCAAAATTTGAATAATTGTTTAATTTTTAATTAATTAAGTATAATCATACACACCTATTTTCCTCTAAAATTCATTAAATCTAGATTTTCCACCTTAACCAAACATCTTCCTCATTTGTCTTAATCATGTGTTGACTCATATAACACATTCTTAAACTTATTCAACTACCTTGTGAGTCATATTATAATATTTAAACTTCTAAGCTGACTCAACCAACTAACTTGACCCATTCTTGGTGACTCACTTAACCAAATCATCTTTCTTCTCAACCAATGGAATTGGTCATCATCCTCATGGATGAGGACTAATTTATAACCATTGATTATTTTAATAGTTTAAAAAATTCAAATAAATCTCAAACCTATGATTACCCTCTCATAATACTATAAATTGATGTGTAATCCATCACTTTATTCATCCACATTTATGGTAATGAAATGCTATCAAAATTTAAAGTGATTATGAGTGAATCCAAGCCATCAAAAATCTATTTGCATACTAAAATTTTGCCCAATTCTCTTTTATTTGAAGAAGATTTTAGCATCCACATCTGTTGCCCAAATATCAAATCACATTCAATAATAATAGAGGAGACTTATTTCACTTAAATTTTATAAGTGTGTGTTTATTTAGCTTGTTTCATTTACAAATCTATCTTTGAAGTATATGTTGATGGATGAAATTGTGCTTGTTTCTAACACCAACAATGGGAAGTTTTAAGAATGTGGGACTTATGACTTGAAACAACCTCCAAATTTTTAAGAAGCTGGTCTCTTCTTTATATCGAGCATATACTGGGAAAAGGGATAGGAATTTAAATAGAAATACAAATGTAAAGAAAGAAAATCTAACTATGGTGATGCGCTTGAATATAATTCAACCCTTAATTTTGAGCATAGTGAAACTATATGTAAGATTCAATTACATTAAAGAGAAAACAAGGCATGATCAATGTAAAAGATGAAAATAATAGAAATAGATGCTCACAGCTTAGACTACTTTTGCAGTGACACAAAAAATATCAACAAAGGCAAAGAACTCAGTCTTCTTATTAATTCTCTAGTCACATAAAAGGCACAGAAACATGCACAGTTACATAAACTTTCCAACTCAATAAAATAAAACAAAGGCAAATGATATTCCTAATGACAACTCTAGAAAGTCTAAAAGACTCTTGACAATAATTTCTCTCAGAAAATTCTCTCTAGATTCTAATTATGATCCTTAGGTGATCTCTACACCCATATTTATAACATTGGATTCCTTCTAGATTGTCTACATGTTCCCAATCTAATGGCCCAACTGAACTCTAACTAAATTGGAAGTGTCTAACACAAGATATTTCCTGGATTTGAAATGTTCTATCTTCCTACAATTTCATTGGCTGATATAGATACCCAAGACGCTTCCCACTTTTAAATGGGAGAGGACACTTGGCTGATTCCTTCTCTCTACTTGAAAACCCTCTTATTATTCCAGAGGCACCAAAAAATGACACTTGGCATGTTCTGCATCACTAACTGAAGACACAAAGCACTTTTTGCATAATTTATACTCTTTTTGTGTCTTTGCTCAGGAGTGTTCCACCTTTGACATCTGTCACCATCTACTTCCTCAAACTTAAACAACTTCTATAGAAAATGGGACCCAAAACACTTCTCACCTGAGCAACTTCAAAAATGGCATAGGGATAGGTGGCACTTTCTGCTTGCCTCAATAAAGGACATGTGGTAATCTCCACTTTACTTAACTAGGTATAGGTGGCGATCTCCACTGCTTTTATATACCTTTTGAGAAACATGTAGAAGGTGACACATACTAGTCTCACATCACTCTGTTTATATTATAGATACAATCAGGTCTCATTTCATATTTACACGTACAATGACACTTGGCAGCTTTTACTTGCTTTAGAAACAAAACATAGGACCCACCACAGTCTTTACTATATCGATGAAACTAAATGAAGAAACTTCAAATGTTGACACATGGTGGATTCCATTCTCTTTAGCTGGAGATATGTGGCATCTTTCATTGCTTTTTAGAAAAGCATTTTAAACCTTCTGCAATTGCCACTTGGCACCTTCTGCTTGATCTTGAGAAAGTTTATTGGAAAGAAGCCTTAGAAATGTATATGAGACGTGGATGTCATCACTTGATGCACTCCGCTGAGTTACTATGGGACACATGGCACATTTTATAGTACTTATTGAAATTATAAAAAATGCCTCAACCAATGACACTTGGTGGCCTTCGCTCAATTTTGACACTTAGACAAAATTGAGGCAAAAGAAACTTGAACCCGTGCTCTGAGTCTAAACTTCACTGTCTCGAGCCAAAATGTTCAGGGACAAAATTTGGATTACGTGACTGAAAATCAAAATGAAACATAGAGTATTTTTTACTCTACATTCTACATTTCTAGTTTAATTTAGTTTGATTTCTTAGTTTAATTTTATGTTTAGAGCTTACACATTACTTTTACACACCCCCTTAAGTGGACATTGAGCCTTATGATGTGTGGTATGGATGTTAGGCCTCGTTTATCACCACCTTATTTGTGGGTTCTTAAAGATAATGCACACTAACTTCTACCTATGTTGTTGATCTAATTTCACCCTTGATTTCATAGCTATTTTTGATATGCTAGACATTTTTGGATCAAATCATGTATTCGTTTTTAGACTAACATTTAGGTTCAAACTTCATGAACCATCATCAGGGTATAGGAATGCATTAGTAGTTTTTTAGAATTGGGCTATAATTTTATAGATTTAGCAATGAGACTCAATGATGTCATTTGATGTCATAATGAGTTAATTGAAAAATATATGTTTAATAAATAAATAAACATAGATAAATTTAGAAAGATAAATTAATTATAAAACCAACTTTCTAATATAAATTAATTACCAAAGGTGAATTTTGTTTTTATTTTTGATTATAAAGTTGTAATTTCCAATTTTATAATTATAAAAATAAATTTAATTTATTTTAAATTTAAAAAGATTAATTAATTATTAATTTGACAAAATGAATTAAAAATTATGAACATAGTACCAAGCAAGAAAGAAATAAAAATAAAATAAGAATAAAAAGATGATGAAATTCCCAAGGATAAAAATAATAATGTGGAATAAAAATCATTAATTAAAAGGTCAAAAAAAATTGGATGAAAAATAATATGTTATACAATAAAATTGTAAATAATAGATAACAAATAAACTAAAGAAAGGATAATTTGAATTATCAATTCTTAATTATAAATTAAGAATCATAAATTATCCAGTATAAATACACAATATTAAGAGTATTCAATTTTAAAAATTTTACAATAAGAATTAAAAATACCTATTATAAGTTATAAAATAAATTGAATTATACAACTATAAATACTAAAATGGAAGAAAAGTCGATCAAAAAAGTGACAGAGGGAGAGTAAACAAGGAAGAATATGAAAAACATTAAATGTAAATCATTAATTGTAAATATAAAATAATGAAATTGTATAAATTAAAAAAATAAAGAAAATCATTTGAATAAATTAAACAAATAAATAAATATAGAAGTATGAAAAAAATAATTAAATAGAAGAATGAAATAAAAAATAAATTAAATGAACCAATGGGAGGGGCTGAGTGGGTTAGGTGATAAGAGTTGAGTCAAAAGAAAAGGGTGTTTTTCGGGCACAACTAGACAAAAAATAGGGGGAAGAATGAGGAGAGGAACAAAGTAAAAGAGGGAAGGGAGAAAAAATTAAGCCAAAAGTCCAAAACTAAGCGGACTTATCCAAGTGAGAGGGAGGGGGGGGGGGGGGGGGTTGGGGTTTAAAGAGCTAAGTCACAAAATTAACGTGAAAAATAAATGTAGTTTGAACAAGTTGATGATAGATATCTAGTTTTGGTTTAACTCAAGACCATTATCTCTATTTAGGTTGTTATCATACTTATGAATTTTGATGGCTTCCTTCAGATGATGTTTAAAATAGTTATTTTTAGTGGCAAGAATAGTAGCTTCCTTAGTGAAAATATGTTGGTGAGTTTTGAATGAGTGTTATACCAAGGAAAACTTGATAAACCTTTCTTTGTTGATATCTTCCACATATTCATGGAATGCCCCCTCTCACCAATATATGACACACCGCAAGAGCAATCAATTTTGTAGACTCTGCTTCTTAGAGTGGGTTTAAGTTTTCTTTGGAAGATTTGATCAGACATCTCATCTTTATCTTTTTAAGGGGGACAAAAATGTTTAGGATGATGTTATTATTTAAAATCTTAGAAATTTTCTTGGAGATTCCTTCAATATAAGGAAGGGAAGTCATAGGTTTGCTCATAATATCCTTTTGGATATTATGAATTAATTCAATTAGGTTAGTAATTTTTAATCCATTTTTTCAAATTAATAATTAATTAATCTTTGTGAATTTATAATAAATTAAATTTAAATATACAATTGTAAATTAGGAATTATAACTTTATAATAAAAAATAAAAACAAAAATCACCTTTGGTAATTAATTTATATTATAAAGTTTATTATATAATTAAAAATATATTTTTAAATTAACTCATTATGACATCATAGGATATCATTAAGTCTCATTACTAAATCTATAAAAGAAGAGCTTAAATATGCAAAAAATACTAATGGATTCTCATACCCTGATGATGGTTTAAGGAGTTTGAACCAAAATGTTAGTCTAAAAACTAATACATGGTTTTATAAAAAAACTCTCTAGCAAATCAATGGACTGTAGAAATACTCTCTTTTTTATTATTAATATTTTTTTCCCAAAAATGTCAAAAATTATAATACCCTAAGGGAGATCGATTAATGTTTTGGAAAAAGACCTTAAAATGATCTAAGACACTCTTTTCTTAAGCCCTACAAAAAAATAGATATTTGGGTATAATTTACAACTTACAAAGTTATAAATTGTATCCAAACCTCTCCTTCCCACTTTACTCATAGCTGATGGAAACTAGAGATTCAAATACAATTTTCAACAAGAAAAATTTCAAATTGCATCCCAACCTCCACTTCTTACTCAACCCATGACTATTAGAAACTATAACCCTGGTCCCAATTTGGAACTTACAAAGTTAAAAATTACAAATGGAGCTCTGCCTTTTGCCAAACATCTTCCCCATGGAAACCAAATATTTAGATACAATTTATAACTTTTCAATTTGAAAAATTAAATGAAACCTATGCTTCTCATGTATCACTCCCATCAGAAACCAAAACTTTGGTTGTAATTTTTAACTTACAAAGTTGAAAATTGTAACTTGAGTCTTAGTTCTCACTGACTATCCTTCCTACGGAAATTGGAACTCCAAGTACAATTTTCAACATGAAAATATGAAAATTACAAATAGATCTCTAATCTCCTATTTCAAAAGCACCAAGTCTCTAGTTACTAGTGACCCCAAGGACTTTTGAGCTTGCTCAAAAAGAATCTACAACTCCAACTTGATCAAAATGACAAAAAATCATAGCTTCAACAATGCTATTTGATAGCCAGACCACTCATCATCAGATAACCCCTACTTATTTTGCAATTCATTGAAGGCTAAATTAAGGTTAATAATATCCTTGTGTGAGAAATTATGCAAAATTTGAACCATAGCCTTCAATTTGAATTCAAGCTGGGAAATAGGAATCAAAATAGCTTCTACTTCAGGTACTGATGAATCATCCCTTAAATCTTGAAAAACTACCTAATCATTCTACTTGGCCAACAGCAAAGGTTCAATTTCATCAACCATTAGCATAGTGTTGTCATCAGGAAAAGGAGAAGGAAGACCTAATTGCACTAAGTCTTCAATGTGCTATTTCATTTTGTTGATTCCTTCTTTCATTACATCTAGAAGTTCTCTACAATTGATTATTGCAACATTGCAATTGAGAACCTCATTCACTCATTTAGTAGCAACCATTTTGTCATTAATTCCTACTACTGACAATGTTCCATTCATTTCATCATAAAGCTTTTGTAGCAACATTTTAGAATCCAAAACTCTTCCAAAAATAGTAGCTAGAGTGTCTGAAATGGATTTCTCCACCTTTTTGCACAATTTCTATGCATTTTGCAGGAAGGTGAGAGAAAGCCTAAGCTGAATAATCTCCACAGAGATTCTTTTCCACATTAATTCATAAAGCTCCTTCACCAGAGTTAACACCCCTACATTTTCTGGCCTATTGGCTAGCTCAAGTGTCAATTGCTCTACCCTTTATTGCTCGACTTGAAATTGGGCTTGTATAGCTGTGATATTATTCTATTCATTTAGCAACTTATGTTGTAATTGAGTAACCTGTAGCAGGCTTCCCTCACATTTTTCTTATAATGCTACATTTTCTCACCTTAGGGTCATCACTGCATCATTTACCTGCATTAGCCCTACCTTTAAGGAATCATTTTGGGCCTGGATTGCCTGATGAGTCTGAAGAGAAATAGTATCTTACAACTATTTATTTAGACTATTTATTTCATTATCTATTGTATTGATTTCTGTGGTCAAACTACTAAAGTTTGCCTTCTCTTTGGCTAGATCAACCTCCAACTTCTATAGCTTCCTTGATATTTTCAAGTAATCTTTAGCATCTATAAAAGTGGATTTAGTTAGCGGCTTGATTTTGTCTTGTGGTCTAAATAGGGACATGTCTATGGCCACTGCATTCATGGTGTAGTCTTCTGGCTGCATTTGCTCACTTGGCTTGATTATATTTGGTGACAAATGAGTCACTGTTAGTTACTATTGAATGGGGTCAAATTGTGACCTCAAATGTGGAGTAGCCAAGGCCTTATTCTCTTTGATCCTCTTTTTCTCTTTTTAGGATTCCCTCACCTTCCTAACAACATCTAATTGAGTTTAGAAGGTAGAGGGAGAGGCAATGTGCCCACCCACAAAAGGATGACCTTATGGTAAGCCATATGGAATAGCCAACTATTGGCTATGGGTAATTTGAGGAGGTATTTTCTTGGGTATAGAGGGAGAAAAGTGAGACAATGATATAACTTGAGTTGGGAAAGATGGGGCAAATTGAGAAATGGGAGTAGTAGAGGAGGTAGGGGATGTAATTTGTCCAGATGGAATCATCACCCCTATAGAAGAAGAGAGAGATTGGGAAGGAGAAACAATACTTACCTAAGGGGCCACCGAGGTACTCTATAGTTATTGTTGTGAGGGTTCTGCCCTCTCCCATGGTAATTGAAACCTTAGCTTTTTATGCTTCCTTGGTGTTTCTTCTTTTAGCTATGCTTCTTTCTCTCCAACATCTACCACTATTGTTAGTGGTGCTTGTGTAGAATTGGGAACTTCAAGGACCACTGCTGAGGGGGAAGCTTTTGGTGGTTAAGATACCACACCCTTTTGTTTTTCCATGATGCTAACAGATTGGGCCAAATCTTTACAGTGACTGAAGCTATGATTTGCCCTGGGGCCTGTGATTCTTGGCTGGATCCTGCTCTGGCTTCTGGGTCTAGACCCTGTGTCAATAAATTTCTTGTGTCAAGGCTAGCTATAGGGGACAGATAGCACTCATCCCAAAGTTCCTCCCACTTATCATTTGAGTCCATGTTCCCAAAAGAGTGAGTTGTCTAACAAATTTCTTACCTATATTTCCAATAGGATTCTATTTTCTCAGCATCCCAATCTTTATGCTTTAGTGCCCTTCTTAAGCCAGAATTCATTCTAATTTTAGGGTCAAAATCCCCCTGCTTATCATAGAAATTTTCCCATGGTCTATTTTTTTAGAGGGGTAAATCTGTTAATTCAACATAAAACCTAGGAATATCCTCTCTAAGATTTTTCTTATTTTCCCAAAAGGGGCGGCCCTCTTGTGTAATTCTAGTAGCAACCCTATTAGTCCTAATCCATGAAGCTATGAAACCATTTGGGACATATACCCATTTGTATTTGATTAGCAGGAAACCTAGGAAGGCTAGCTTTTTAAGCAACACAATTTTAGCATGTCTGGCCTCTAGTATCATATTGTTTGTCATCCATGAGAGGTCATACATTTTCCTCTTTCTCTTCCCAGAGCCATATTCATTATCTACTATAGACACCTACCTAGTGACCTCCAATAATGCTAAGCTAAGAGTCAAAATCTTAGGTAGCAACATCAGTTCCCAACAAAAACCATGGACTCTAATAATTGTATGGTGGGATCCAAAAAAGAAATCTCAAGGAATTGGGAAATTGGCCACAAGGTTTGAAACACTTGGAAATAGTCTGTTTACAACTGGTTTTAGGCTTAGGTGACAAAAAGTAGGGGAAACAAAAAGTTCCTATAACTCATATGGGTCACTAGTTTTTGACAAAATATGTGTCCATCCAGACACAGGAGTAGTCCTTTGTAGACCGAAACTTGCGTCATACATATTAAGATGCATATGTTGGGAAAAGATGCTGAGGTTTTGATATAGCATAAGGTGAAACAAATAAGAAGAGTACCTAAAAACCCCTTTTGATTTGAACTGGGTAAGTTATTCCACCATTGAGTATGCAATCTACTCAAAAAAATCAAGTCGATATTCTTGAGTCTTGTCAATGGTTTTCAACCTGAAAAGGATAGCCATTTATTCTCCATAAACAACCATATCATCTTTCATTCCGAAGATGAAAGCCATCATAGACAATGCATCCTAGCTATCTTGTGTGAATTGGGCTCTTACTATAGGCAATGTCAACATAGTAGTATCATCATTACCTATTTGCAATTCAGATCTTAAGAATCTCAACTAATTATTGATGTTTGCCCACATTTTTTGAATTTTAGCAATGGTGGGAAATGTAGCTATCTTATCATGATGCAAGGCCAACATTTCTCTGTAGCTTTCAGTGTAATATGTACCGTGAATGGACCCTGTTGAATGGTGTTTTAAGGTGTATGGAACAAGTCGATGCATATTTAGACCAAGTCAGGGCATGGATGCACGCCTGGGATAATGAATTATGCCAGCTGTGATGTCCATATATTCATTACAAATGTCTCATATTATCCCACCTTGGCCCTTTAAAGACACCATTGATGTGCCCCTTCTCTGAGAGTTTTGCTACTAGTTCTTTGAAGAATTGGGTCCATGACTCCATCTGCATAATATTTTACCTTGGCTAGGTCACTTTCTTGACCAACTTTAGCGACTCTGGTCCATGGGTAGGTCTTTAATGGTTGTGCAGGGGCTGAAGCATATGATTTGCTTGTAAGAAACATGTCAATGGATTCATAAATACTAGGTCCTTATTCCAAAGACTAAGCTCCTTCCATATCTATATCTATTTTGTGATAATTGGTATGAACTTATGCAAAATAGAAAGCACTTCTACTTAAGCAGGTTTACTAGGAACTAAAAATGCAAATAGCAAGAATTTTCTCATAAATGTAGGAATGTTTGAAATGTTGTAAGCTTTAACTCTTGCTATGACGTATTTATTGACCTATCAAGTCTCAAACTAGCATTAAACTCAGATAACCATTATCAAATCTTACTCAATCTTCATGGGACAGTGAGATAGACATGTTGTGCAAGTGGCTGTGCAAGGTACTTAAGGGAGTTTAAGATTTGGGAGATATTTAAAGTGTCAAGAATTTTGAAAATTGGCTCTGAGTTGTGGCTACATGTTCAAAGAACACTTATTTAAAAGAAAGTGGTAAAACAAAATGGGAAAAAAAACAACATAGAAAGGGGAAACTATCTAACTATAATACATTAACCAAGTAACTTTGACTCCCTCCTAGATCAAAAGAAGAATTTCTAAAGTCTCCTTCATGATGAAACAACTTATATTTCCAGATAAGTGGCTGAATTAGATGAAGTTATGGTGACTTGATCTCCTTATATGTCATATTGATTGGCCTACATTTGAGTGAGTCAGAGTGTCATGTCCCCTTTTTTAGTGGACATCAACAGACTTGATGATTAGCCTATTATGCGACACTCGTAGGCTGATAGGATGGATAGAGGGTCTTGATGAAGCTTGGCTTGGCTTCGATTAGCAAAATTTGTTTTAGTTGGTGTTCATTTGGGCTCTTTTAGACACATTTGTCTGAGCTCCTATTATATAGGGAATGTTGGCATTCAGCGAAGCATCCCTGTTATGGCATGATCATGTGCGGAATCACTCTGTGGTTCACCAGCTTCGAATGGTTCAAGGATCTGGCATGTATTGATGGAGATATTAATATTTGATTGATTTAATCAAATATTAATTATTTAGCCTATTTTTAATTAAGAAACCCTAATTCTAATTTAAGAAACCCTAATTAGGGTAAGCACATCTTTTTGAGGGTATAAGGGTTTCTCATGGAGGCCATTATGGAATTATGCATTGATTATTGACTATTGATTTTGAAGAATTCTTCTATGAAGACTGAGCCAAGGGTTCCAGTATACCATTTGCATTGGAGAACATCCACTCTTCAGTGTGTGTGATTTAGAGGCTATGAAATATCAGCTGATCTATTGCCGAATTGAGAGATAGCTTCACACAAAATTTATCATAGTATTTTAGGTATTTTGAGAGATAACTTCACACAAAAGTTATCACAGTAATTCAGGTATTTATTTCATAAGTTTTTATTCAATAAATTATACAGATAGAGATCTTTTGTATTAGAGCCATATATCTTGAGATCAAGGGTCCAATAAATAGGGTGTGCTTTATTGGCAGCTGTACGAAGTTTGTACAGATTCGTACAAATTCACATAGAGACCGACATCGGCAGGTAGAGATCCACAGAGACCGACATCGGCTGACCTATCACTGACATCGGCAGGTTAACGACCCCAGTTGATCGACAATGGAAGTATAATCAACATCAGCAATTGTGTTTTTGACACAGCAGGCTGAGATGTACCAGATTCAAGTTTTATTCCCAATTTGTAAAATACTCAGGTTTTTAAGACCGTATTTGAATATTATTTTATATGCATGACAGAGGATATTTATTATAATCATCTAGATGAATAATAAGATTAGTGATTTAGTAGTTAAGAGATTTATTGTGGTTTATTGTTTATTCAAATTTATTCTACAAAATTGTATCTTTGTTCAGAGCTTTTGTATTTCTATATATTCCCTATTTGAAGGGGATATTATAGTGGTATCAGAGCTTTTAGAGCCCCTAAGTAATAGACATTACAGTGGTATCAGAGCTGTTTGTTTTTCTATATTCCCTATTGAAGGGGATATTTTAGTGGTATTAGAGCTTTTGTAGTGCTATATTCCCTATTGAAGGGGATATTATAGTGGTATTAGAGCCAGATTCCTGCCATCCTGTTGGGTAAGTCAGAGCCAAATTCATGCCACCCTGTTGGGTAGACCAAAGCCAAATTTATGCCATCTTGTTGGGTAGTTTGGGTAGCTTGGTCATTGAATCAATTAAGTAATCATGGGCATTTCAAGTACTCAGAAACAATGGGACACTGATATGAAGAAGCTAAAACAAAGTTTGAATACGTTAAATGAATTTCTTTCATACCCTACATTCAAAGAAAAATCCACATGGTATATGACAGCGAATGATGAGTGGGAGTTATTATCACCTGAGGTTCGAAAGAGGGTGTCTTTTGATCACTTTGTTAAGTTGAGGATAGAGCACTATAGATCAGTTAGACGGGATAGTAGCATGTCCCATGATTCTTATGAGATAGGAGATGGTGACGATGAGATAGTTTCAGCAGCAGCCTCTTCAGAGCTAGATGAGGATGAGTCTGATGCTTGCATTCAAAGTGTGGAGGTGTGCTTAGATGTTAGTACATTGAGTGTTGATGATCTCTTAGATATGGCAGAGATTATAGAAGAGTCTCAAGATCTGATTATTGTAGATAACACCCAAGAGGACACAGTGGACAATTTTGAGGACTTAGTTTCACTGGTAGTTTCTTTCGGTATGGAAGAGTTAGTCAGTGATGCTATAGCTTTTGATAATTCGTATGTTGATATGAGCTTTGGAGTTGATTCATAGAGTATGGATGGTAGTATTATAGAGGTCAGTGATTCTGAGTCTACTCTTTTGGACCGTGCATCAGTGGAGGATTGTAGGAGACAATCTAGCCAGCGCCATCATGTGTCTAGTCAGCTGAGAGTTAGTGAGCGAGACATTGCTACCACTTGCAAGCATTTTGATGCTGCTCGTTAGTTGTTAGAAATTTATGGATGGGGTTCTCCTACTAGCATTGAGTAGGGAGGCAGCTATTTGTCCTTGACAGAGATCCACTCTTTATGGGAGGTTATTTAGATTCTGAGACAAGATTATATGCAGTTGGTAGCTGACATAAATTATCTTATGGAGTGGGGTAGCATAGTGTATGATGCATTATTGGTCAAGGAAGATAAGGTGAGTGAGCTTACTCAATAGCTTGAGGTGACTTCTAAGATTCTTGAGAGTACGTAGTTGGCTTTCGAGGAGTCACAGTTTCATTTGGCTAAGCTGACTGCGGAGTTGGAGCATTTGTGGCCTTCACCAGCACCAGACCCAGTCCATTTGTATAGTGATGGTTAGTGGTGAGTACATTCCTATAGTGGTTGTGGAGGAACATGTTGGAGCTGACACACATGTTCAGGATTTGGGAGTACCCAGTCTTGATGAGTTTGGGATACCAGTGGAGTCGAGTCTCTAGATTGATTCTTCTCACATAGATGACAGTGTGGTCCAGTTGGTTGTGCCACCTTTACAAAGAGATCAGTTGTGTTGTGTGGGGGAGTATGTTGATGCTTCCTCATATAATTTTTACTGCACTAAATCATTCATAGAGTATTTGTTGGATAGTGCAGGTGTTCATCTGGATTGGCATAAAGTGACAGAAGGTGTTCTCATCTGAGGTACTAGTGCTATTAACAGATTGGGTGGGGAGATTTTAGTGACCCTTTCTACTATGCTACCTTATACGGATGTTGAGGTGGGGTTTGTTGAATAGATTGCACAGGGTCCTATCCAGCCTATAGCCACTTAGAGTTGGAGATTGGAGTCATCTGCTAATTCCCAGTTCAGTGATGGTGAGCTAGTAGGGGAGTTTGGGGGTTCCTACCGGCATTATACGGTGAGGTATGCTCATTATTATTCTTTTGATCCAGAGATAGAAGATTTGATTTCACACATGTGTAGATTAGCTCCAATTTCTTACCATCCATTATGGGATGGATTGGCACCATCTTTTATAGATGGAATTGGTAGTTGCAAGTTACACAGTGTACAATATCGACACATCTAGGGCAGTTGTGATCTTGGAGTTTGGTTGAGTTGCATTCACCAGTATGATTGTGGATTCCTCTTGGTTGTATTTCAGAGGATATTGTAGGAGCTTGTGTTGATTGTCATTAGTATAGATCATGACTACATCTGGGATCTAGGTGGATTGATGGGTTTGTTGTTCTAAGATTGCTTGGGGATAAGCAATTTTAGGAGGGGTGGATTGTCATGTCCCCTTTTTTAGTGGACATCGACAGACTTGATGATTAGCCTATTATGCAACCCTCATAGGCTAATAGGATGGATATAGGGTCTTGATGGAGCTTGGATTGGCTTCAATTTGAAGAATTTGTTTTAGTTGGCATTCATTTGGGCTTTTTTAGGCATGTTTGTTCGAGCTCCTATTATATAGGGAGTGTTAGCATTCAGCAGAGCATCCCTGTTATGGCATGATCATGTGTAGAATCACTCCCTGGTTCACCAGCTTTGAATGGTTTGAGGATCTAGCATGTATTGAGGGAGATATTAATATTTGATTGATTTAATCAAATATTAATTATTTAGCCTATTTTTAATTAAGAAACCCTAATTCTAATTTAAGAAACCCTAATTAGGGTAAGCACATCTTTTTGAGGGTATAAGGGTTTTTCATGGAGGCCATTATGGAATTATACATTGATTATTGACTATTGATTTTGAAGAATTCTTCTGTGAAGACTGAGCCAAGGGTTCCAGGATTCCATTTGCATTGGAGATCATCCACTCTTTAATGTGTGTGATTCAGAGGTAATGAAATATCAGCTGATCTATTACCGAATTGAGAGATAGCTTCACACAGAAGTTATCACAGTATTTCAGGTATTTTGAGAGATAACTTCACACAGAAGTTATCACAGTAATTTAGGTATTTATTTCATAATTTTTTATTTAATAAATTATACAGATAGATATCTTCTATATTAGAGCCATATATCTTGAGATCAGGGGTCCAACAAATAGGGTGTGCTTTAATGGTGGCCGTATGAAGTCCATACAAATTCATATATATTCACACAGAGACCGACATCGGCAAGTAGAGATCCACAAAGACTGACATCGGCTGACCTATCACTGACATCGGCAGGTTAACGACCCCAGTTGATCGATGATGGCAGTATAATTGACGTTGGTGACTATGTTTTTGACACAACAGGCCAAGACATACTAGATTCATGTTTTATTCCTAGTTTGTGGAATACTCAGGTTTTTAAGACCATATCTGAATATTATTTTATATGCATGACAAAGGATATTTATTGTAATCATCTGGATGAATAATAAGATTAGTGATTTGGCAGTTAAGAGATTTACTGTGGTTTATTGTTTATTCAAATTTATTCTACAAAATTGTATCTTTGTTCAAAGCTTTTGTATTTCTATATATTACCTATTTGAAGGGGATATTAAAGTGGTATCAGAGCTTTTGGAGCCCCTAAGTAAGGGACACTACAGTGGTATCAGAGATGTTTGTTTTTCTATATTCCCTATTGAAGGGGATATTACACATAGTTAAACATGTTTCTAACATATATATATATATATATATATATATATATATATATATATATATATATATATATATATATATATATATATATATTCTTCTTGTTCTCAAAAGCTTGTCAAATGCTGGTTCTTGATACTGGCATGTTTTATCAAGAAATCAATGGCTATTTGCTCATCAATAGAAGCCCTTTGATATATATCATTTATTAGCTTATCTCCCTCTACCTCAAACTCAGGTTCTATTGAATGATCATCCTCTTTAATGATTTCAAAATCACCAACCTCTTGAAAGGATAAGTCAAAAAGATCACAATAATTTTGCATATTGATTTGAGTCTCAATGTTTTCTTGTTCATCTGCAACCAGCTCACATCCTTCTTGAAGAATAGTATAACCTGATCCAATGACTTCAAACAAGTCATTTAAATCATGATCAAGGAAATGTCCATGTTCTCCAAATCATCTTGCAAAATAAGATGAAAGTCATAAATTATCTCTTCTTCATCAAAGATTAAAGCTTAAGCTTGTGACTTCTCACTCGGAATATGGAATTCATGTTGAGAGACTCGAGGATTGATAGAAGGGGTATCTTTTGGCATTTCTTCACTCAAAACATTAGGGATTTCATGATCTTGATCAAATATGACATAAGTGCCCAGACCAATGGAGTCATAATTTCCATATGGGTCACTTTACATCATAGCTAACAAATGATCATTTTCCTCTTCTTGATCATGTTCAATCCATTCACCTAACTCCTTAACGAAAACCCTTTCTTCTTTATTCCACATAGCATGAACTACCTCTAACTTTTTGGTTGGTTCATTGGTGATGTGATCCTTATATAGTGGCTCAGATAATATCTTTATCTTTGAACCATATTTAGTTCTTAGGATGAGGTGAGACCAATCAAGAGACATATATCCTCCTATCTTAGCTGTAAAGTCTCTGGATAAACATAAAACAAAAATAGGAGGTATATCTATGACTACTACATCTTGATTGACAATTATGTCGGGACAAGTATATAATTGCAATGGGAGTTGTTTAATTTTCCCTATTGTTTGTACTACTTTGCCATTTAGATGTATGACTCCATTAGTGAGTGGTTCATACTTTATTTTTAAAGCATTAGCTATCTGCTTAGGCATTACTATAGTACTAACCCCTAAATCTATCATTGCATTATGCAATAGTTTCTTGCCAACTATCAAAGTTAAATAGAAGGGATCTAGTTTGTATTTGCTTACCTCTGGTGCATTGTTCACTAGGGCTATTGTCTGTAGATGAACTGTGTCTTTGAGCTTTTCTTTTTCAGTAGGTCCTTCTCTGATAACAGTACATTTGGGCACTCCTTGGCCTTGTAGAGCTTCTTGTAGTAGTGTCCTTTGTTTAGGAATAGCTAATATGTCCCAAATTGATACTTGTGCTAGAGTCTTCTTTAATTGATCCACCACATTCATTGGTCCCAGAGTCTAGGTTCTTGGAAAGTAAGGGTACCTTGCTTTCTCTTAAACTTGCCCAAGAATCACTTGATTCTACACTGGATGAGGCACTTCTTTTCTGATATCTATGTTTTGATGACTTTGCAATGGAGGATTCTCCATGATGTGAATATTTGCAACTTCAGGCTGTTCCATCATTCTTCTCTTTGATCTAGTATAGTAGTCTGATTGCACCACTGGTTTTTTGGAAGTAGAAACTTCATTCAAGAATATCAATTCTTCATATTCAACCCATGAGAACAAAGCATGTTTAAGGGATATTTCTTCTTCTTGTTGCAAAGACATCCCTTGCATCTGAGCCATTAGGACTGAATTTTGCATACCAGATTGGTAAGCTTAATTGTCACTACAACTTGCAAACTATCCATCCATCTTTCTTTTCTCTGCTACTTTTTGTTGTATATTACCCATGCGATAATCTCTAGGTGTATGAGCATTATTGCAAGGGAAACACCAGGCATTGGTGCCATCTACATAATTATTTTGCCCTAGAATAATCTCTCTATTTGAATTAGGGGAACAATTTGTGAGGGTGTAGGGACTGAAACTAATTGGTTTACTGGCTAAGGGTTATTTTGCCTTTGAGGACCTTGATATTGGTTTGGCTGTGGTGAAAATTTATCTCCCTGATAGCCTTTATATTGGGGTTTAGTATAAGTATTCTGCTATCTTTTTATATTAATTAGCTCATTATAAAATGTCCTTAAGATATTCTTGATATCATCCACCTTAGATGACTTGGTAGGGATAATTTCTTTAGCAGGTGGTTGAGGATATGTGTACATAGACACAGGTGGGGCTATGGATTTAGAGGCTTCTTAAGGTAATGGTAAGGTAATCTCTAGAAACATGGGCATGGTAGGCCTTAGAGACAACTTTCTAGCATCTATCAAATTATTTTTAGCTTTGACCACATAGTCATAAGCCTCTGGTAGAGTCTGACCTCCAAGTGACTGAATCATAATAGATATATCTGAATTTAAAGCCTTAAAATAAAAAACTATAGCCATACATGGTAATGGTCTTGCTATAGTAGGGATTCTTTCCCAAGTATTTTGAAATTTGGAATTGAAGTCAGTCATTACTTCTTGTGGTGCTCTTTGAATAGTAATCAATTATTGCAACAAAGAAGACTTATCACCCTTTTCCTCAAATCTTTCAAAGAAAATATCTCCAAGCTGATCCCATGTAGATATTATATTTGGAGTCAAGGATCGGTACCATTCTAGAGCCTTCCCTTTAAAAGAAGCTGCTAATAATCTTATGGCCATATTTTGTTGTGTGACAACATGTATAGCACAGACATCTGATACATCCTTAAGATGCTCTTTAGGTGTTTTGAAATCTTGCCCACTAAATTTGGGTAGAGCTTTCAAGGCATTCACTAGGATAGGGTCCCAAGTGGATGGTGGTATTGGGAGAATCAAAGGACTGACAGTGTTCCAACTTGCATAATTTCTTGGGTCTATAGGGGCTCCAATGTTTACTCTAGGTATTGGTATAAATTGATTGACTCTTCTTCTAGGACTACTTACCAATGGTGGTAAAAGAATACCTGGATTATTAGCCAATTGAGATTTGGTTATTGGTCTGCAGCTCTGACTCCTTGTAGCTCTCTGGTTCATATGGTCTTGAAAGAAAACTTCAAGATGGTGTCTCACTGAACATGCCAAAAACTGTTGATGGCTAAAATTGTGCTTGTTTCTAACATCAACAATGGGAAGTTTCAAGAATGTGGGACTTGTGACTTGAAACAACCTCCAGATTTTTAAGAAGCTGGTCTCTTCTTTATATCAAGCGTATACTGGGAAAAGGGATAGGAATTTAAACAGAAACACAAATGCAAAGAAATAAAATATAATTATGGTGATGCGCCTGAATATAATTCAACCCTTAATTATGAGCATAGTGAAACTATATGTAAGATTCAATTACATTAAAGAGCAAACAAGGCATGATCAATGTAAAAGATGAAAATAATAGAAATAGAGGCTCACAACTTAAACTACTTTTGCAATGACACAAAAAATATCAACAAAAGCACAGAACTCAATCTTGTTATTAATTCTCTAGTCATATAGAAGGTATAGAAACATGCATAGTTACATAAACTTTCCAACTTAAGAAAATAGAACAAAGGCAAATGATATTCCTGATCACAGCTCTAGAAATTTTAAAAAAATCTTGACAATAATTTCTCTCAAAAAATTCTCTCTAGATTGTGATTATGATCCTTAGGTGATCTCTGCACCCCTATTTATAGCACTGGATTCCTTATAGATTTTCTACATGTTCCCAATCTAACAGCCCAACTGAACTCTAACTGAACTGGAAGTGTTTAACACAAGATATTTCCTAGATTTGAAATGTTCTATCTTCCTACAATTTTATTGGCTGATATAGATACCCAGGATGCTTCCCACTTTTAAACAGGAGAGGACACATGGCTGATTCCTTCTCTCTACTTTAAAACCCTCTTATTATTCATGAGGCACTAAAAAATGACACTTGGCATGTTCCACAACACTTATCGAAGACACACGGCACTTTTTACATAATTTATACTCCTTTTGTGTCTTTGCTCAGGAGTGTTCTGCCTTTGACATCTATCACCATCCGCTTCCTCAAACTTAAACAAATTCTATAGAAAATGGGACTCAAAACACTTCTCACCTGAGCAACTTCAAAAAGGGCATAGGGATAGGTGGCACTTTCTACTTACCTCAACAAAGGACATGTGGCAATCTCTGCTTTACTTAACTAGGGATATGCAGTGATCTCCGCTACTTTTAGCTACCTTTTGAGAAACCTACAAAAGGTGACATGTGTTAGTCTCCATGTCACTCTATTTATATTATAGAAACAATCAGGTCTCATTTAATATTTACACAGATAATGACACTTGGCAGCTTCTACTTGCTTCATAAAAAAAACTTGGGACCCACCACAGTATTTACTATATCGGTGAAACAAAATGAAGAAACTTCAAATGTTGACACATGGTGGCTTCCATTCTCTTTAGCTAGGGATACGTGGCATATTCTGTTGCTTTTTATAAAATCATATTGAAACCTTCTATAATTTCCACATGGCACCTTCCACTTGATCCTGAGAAAGCTTATTGGAACGAAGCCTTTGAAACGTATATAAGACGCAGATGCCGTCACTTGTTTCACTCCACTGAGTTACTATGGGACACATGGCACATTCCATAGTACTTAATAAAATTATAAAAGATGCCTTGGTAGATGACACTTGGTGGCCTCTGCTCAATTTTGACACTTAGACAAAATTGAGGCAAAAGAAAATCGAACCCGTGCTCTGAGTTAAAACTTCACTATCTCGAGCCAAAATGTTTAGGGACAAAATTTGGATTACGTGACTGAAAATCAAAATGAAACATCGAGTATTTTTTACTCTACATTCTACATTTATAGTTTAATTTAGTTTGATTTCTTAGTTTAATTTTATGTTTAGAGCTTACACGTTACTTTTACACACTCCGTTGAGCAGACATTGAGCCATGTGATGTGTTGGATGGATGTTAGCCCTCGTTTATCACCACCTTATTTGTGGGTTCTTCTGGATAATGCACTTTGACTTCTACCTATATTGTTGATCTAATTTCACCCTTGATTTCATAGCTATTGTTGATATGCTAGAATTTTTTGGATAAAACCATGTATTAGTTTTTAGACCAACATTTAGGTTCAAACTTCATGAACCATCATCAGGGTATGGCAATGCATTAGTAGTTTTTTAGACTTGAGCTATAATTTTATAGATTTAGCAATGAGACTCAATGATGTCATATGATGTCATAATGAGTTAATTGAAAAATATATGTTTAATAAATAAATAAAGATAGATAAATTTAGAAAGATAAATTAATTATAAAATCAACTTTCTAATATAAATTAATTACCAAAGGCGAATTTTATTTTTATTTTTGATTATAAAGTTGTAATTCCCAATTTTATAATTATAAAAATAAATTTAATTTATTTTAAATTTAAAAAGATTAATTAATTATTAATTTGACAAAATGAATTAAAAATTATGAACATAGTACCAAGCAAGAAAGAAATAAAAATAAAATAAGAATAAAAAGATGATGAAATTCCCAAGGATAAAAATAATAATGTAGAATAAAAATCATTAATTAAAAGGTCAAAAAAAAATTGGATAAAAAATAATATGTTATACAATAAAATTGTAAATAATAACTAGCAAATAAACTAAAGAAAAGGATAATTTGAATTATCAATTTTTAATTATAAATTAAGAATCATAAATTATCTATTATAAATACACAATATTAAGAGTATTCAATTTTAAAAATTTTACAATAAGAATTAAAAATACCTATTATAAGTTATAAAATAAATTGAGTTATACAACTATAAATACTAAAATGGAAAAAAGGTCCATCAAAAAAGTGACAAAGGGAGAGTAAACAAGGAAGAATATGAAAAACAATAAATGTAAATCATTAATTGTAAAAATAAAATAATGAAATTGTATAAATTAAAAAAATAAAGAAAATCATTTAAATAAATTAAACAAATAAATAAATATAGAAGTATGAAAAAAATAATTAAATAGTAGATCGAAATAAAAAATAAATTAAATGAACCAATGGGAGGGGCTGAGTGGGTTAGGAGATAAGAGTCAGGTTAAAATAAAAGGGGGTTTTTCGGGCACAAATAGACAAAAAATAGAGGGAAGAATGAGGAGAGGAATAGAGTAAAAGAGGGAAGGGACAAAAAACTAAGCCAAAAGTCCAAAACTAAGAGGACCTATCCAAGTGAGAGGGAGGGGCGGGGGGGGGGGGGGGGGGGGGGGGGGGGGGGGTGGTTTAAAGAGCTAAGTCACAAAATTAACATGAAAAATAAATGTAGTTTGAACAAGTTGATGTTATATATCTAGTTTTTGTTTAACTGAAGACCATTATCTCTATTTACATTGTTATCACACTTATGAATTTTGATGGTTTCCTTCAGATGACATTTAAAATAGTTATTTTTGGTGGCAAGAATAGTAGCTTCCTTATTGAAAATATGTTGGTGAGTTTTGAATGAGTGTTCTACCAAGGAAAACTTGATCAACCTTTCTTTGTTGATATCTTCCTAATATTCATTGATCCTGGTCTTAATGGAATGCCCTCTCTCACCAATATATGATACACCGCAAGAGCAATCAATTTTGTAGACACTACTTCTTAGAGTGGGTTCAAGTTTATCTTTGGAAGATTTGATCATACATCTCATCTTTATCTTTTTAAGGGGGACAAAAATGTTTAGGTTGATGTTATTATTAAAAATCTTAGAAGTTTTCTCAGACATTCCTTCAACATAAGGAAGGGAAGTCATAGGTTTTCTCACAATATCCTTTTGGATATTATGAATTAATTCAATTAGGTTAGTAATTTTTAATCCATTTTTTCAAATTAATAATTAGTTAATCTTTGTGAAT
This sequence comes from Torreya grandis, assembly GCA_037957365.1. Classification (NCBI taxonomy): domain Eukaryota; kingdom Viridiplantae; phylum Streptophyta; class Pinopsida; order Cupressales; family Taxaceae; genus Torreya; species Torreya grandis. Next base: position 4,680,368 of record JARHVA010000257.1, read on the forward strand.
TTATAATAAATTAAATTTAGATTTATAATGATAAATTAGGAATTACAACTTTATAATTAAAAATAAAAACAAAAATCACCTTTGGTAATTAATTTATATTATAAAGTTTATTAAATAATTGATTTATCTTTCTCCAATTATCTCTCTTCATTTATTTATTAAAAATATATTTTTAAATTAAGTCATTATGACATCATAGGACATCATTAAGTCTCATTACTAAATATATAAAAAGAAGAGGTTAAATATGCAAAAACTACTAATGCATTCTCATACCCTGATGATGGTTTAAGGAGTTTGAACCAAAATGTTAGTCTAAAAAATAATACAAGGTTTTATACAGAAACTCTCTAACAAATCAATGGACTGTAGAAATACTCTCTTTTTTATTATTGATATTTTTTCCCAAAAATGTCAAAAATTATAGTACCCTAAGGGAGATCGATTAATGTTTTGGAAAAAGGTCTTAAAATGATCTAGGACACTCTTTTCTTAAGGCCTACAAAAAAATAGATATTTGGGTATAATTTACAACTTGCAAAGTTATAAATTGTATCCAAACCTCTCCTTCCCACTTTGCTCATAGCCGATGGAAACTAGAGATTCCAATACAATTTTCAACAAAAAAAATTTCAAATTGCATACCAACCCCCACTTGTTACTCAACCCATGACTAATATAAACTAGAACCCCAGTCCCAATTTGGAACTTACAAAGTTAAAAATTACAAATGGAGCTCTGCCTTTTGCCAAACATCTTCCCTGTGGAAACCAAATATTTAGATACACTTTATATCTTTTAAATTTTAAAAATTAAATGAAACCTATGCCTCCCATGTATCACTCCCATCAAAAACCAAAACTTTGGTTTTAATTTTCAACTTACAAAGTTGAAAATTGTAACTTGAGTCCTAGTTCTCACTGACTATCCTTCCTATGGAAACTGGAACTCCAAGTACAGTTTTTAACTTGAAAATTTGAAAATTGGAAATAAATCTCTAATATCCTATTTTAGAAGCACCAAGTCACCCAATAGAAATTGGAGGTTAGAGTGTAAAATGTAATTTTGCAAAATTATGACACGATTCTGAAACTCTTGCAAGCCACTAACATAAGGGCATTAATTATAGGGTTATCAATTATATTAATGAAATCAAGGTTTTTATGAAATAATTGTTTAGGTTAAAAATCATGGAATTGGAGATCCATGTGAAGAAATCCTTGCGAAAGCCACAACACCACATCTCAACCATGCATCCTCAAACATGACTGCCATTGCTATCCTCTCCAGGTATTCCTCTGTTTCTTCCTATGTTCTTTTGGTATATTAATTTCATTGTTAAAACTAACATACCTTTTTTGTTCATGCAATTTTTTCCTATTTATTAGAGAATTTAGATTTTTTATTTGCTTAGAGTAGGTAGAGGTTTTAGTTTGTTTACCTGTGTTTTCAAAATTACCTACATTTTTCCCAAGTTATTGTCAGAGTCATTTCAAACCTTTTCTAGCTTGAAGAAAACTAGGGTTCATAAAAAAATAGTAGAATATTCAATAAAGATTCCCTACATAGTTTCACTTGTGGTAACAACTCCAAAACCCATAGAGTTTTCACCTTCATTTGATACCCCACAACTCCATGGAAAATCCCATTGCATTTGCAACTCCAAATCCCCATTAAGGATTTTACTTAAAATTACAATCTTAAAACCTACCAAAAGTTTTATCAGACATTACAAGTGTGTTTTGGAACTCCAAACCATGCCAATCATTTTCACCTACAAAATCAAATCCAAAGCCCATTGTAACTTTTACCTATAATTGAAAACCCAAAGTCTATCAACTCTGGAGTTGGTTTTCCCACATCAAATTCCCCATAACCTATGTCTAGAAAATAAATGAATTTCAAATCAAAGGGACTTGGTGTCCCACTCAGCTTGGAATCTAACACCAATGAAATCATAGACACAGACCTAGGTCACACAAACTTCAATGAATTTTAGATAAGGGTAAATGTTAAATTTAAAAATGACTAGATTCAGAGCATTTAAAACTATAGACTTCCCCATGTAGTAACCTTCCCATTATAAGTATAGATCCTTGATCTTGTGCTCACATTGGTGAAGCATGATGGTGTAGAAAAGAGAGAAGTGATGAACAATAAGGGAGAAAGGATTCTAAACCTAGACCTTGATTTCATAGACTCAGTGTTCTTGATTCTAGATTATGAGAGTTATCTTGATATAACTCTTAACTAATCCAAGAAGCTTTATTAGGATAATAACACAAAATGTTTAAGGGTACTCAATAAATAATGGTTAAAAATCTCTAGCCTACATCTATAAGATTACCTAAAACCCTCGAAAGAATAGACTTTAAGGAGGAAGTGGGTGACATCATCGTACACTTGCATCAAGTCATTAGGAACCTATATTCCAAGAAATTTTAGGACTGGATGTACCAATGCATATGGGTAATCTACAAAAATAAGTAGTATATCCACTAGGCCTAGTTGATAAATGACTTCATCCACAAACAATTGATGGAAGTCCAAAATATATGGAAGTTATATATGACATCATATCTAGTCTACATACTAGCAAAGGGAAGGGATTTTCTAGGGTTGAACATAGTTCCTGACCAAATCAATAATGTCTTCAATTATTACCCTAACCTCACCCTTGAGGCAAGTAAGCAATATTTTAGAAGGGTAAATGATGCATTCATATATTACATCAATATCATGTTTGATAAAGAGTTAGAAAAGAGGATATTCTTTGATCCTACTACTTCTAAGATCAAAAATTGGGGATCTTATTTGTTTCAATTCCCCACATACTCATATATTAGAGTAAGAGGATTTAGTGGTTGTCCTTACACCCTCCAGATGTATGTAAGTGATAAATAGGATTTAATGGAACTTGTGAGGAAACTTATAGAGACTCACAAATTATTATCAAGCAAACATAAGGCATTAATCATTTCCCCCTTTAGTATAGGGAGGTATGCATACCCTTCCCTATCTAAATACAAGTATGTAGATGTCGAGATGTTTCAAATGACTTTAAGATCTCTCAATGCAAGGGCATTTATAATGTGAATGGATATATTACTTGTATATTGGGGGTCATAACATATTCCAGTTTTACATATTATGAATATTACTGGGAAGAACTACAAGATTAAGAGGAAGTGACACTAAAATATTATTCCAAGATGGTTGTAGAGTAGATCAAGGCTTATAACATGGCACTAGTCCTCGAGGACTTGATAGATGATGAATCTCTATTTCATAGGGTCTACTATGATAACAAAATATTTACTCAACCCCTTCCATTAATTAGGTGTTCCATCCATAAGTCCTTCTCATTAATGGATAGGATGACCAATCTAATAAACAAAAAAATCAATTAGATTAGGAGTAAAGGGGTCAAGGTGACCAAGGAAACTTTGAGCATCACTGATAAGTTGAAAGAGGTCAAAGAGAAGGGTGTGCCAAAAAAAATTAAAAGGTTCTAACAGTGGAACCCAAACATAATAGATAGATAAACCAATGGTATCATACAAGATAAAATAGAAATAAATAGATAAAAAAGGTCACTCTAATCATCAACAGATCAACCAATAGTAATTTTTACTACAGACATAACTTACACTAAAGCATAAATAGTTTTTACCCTTTTTTATATTATTCTACCATTTTCAATACCTCCTCCTCTTTTCTCTACTCCACCATCACCTCAAATAACTACCCCATCTATTTCCACCAACTACCTATGGTAGTAACTCCATTACCAATAGTTAAATCAACACAATTGGACACTCAAGTTCCTTCCTTTTGTTCCAAAATTCCTCCCATCTCATCAACAATTCCTACCATCTCATCCATAATATCTACCACAACTCCATTAATCACTAACACCACATAATAGTTCATGGCTGTAGATTCAATCATCTTGACTATAAACCATGTATCCATCCCCACCAATGGGGTAGGTACTTCTCAATTTCCATCTCCCATCACTTTCCCCATTACATTAACCTTGAGTGTCCCCAAAACATCTATTGATTCATTCATGACTCTAGATTACACACTCCCATAGGTTCCCCTTTTTCAACTCCCTATGCTTACCCCTTTGCTTTTGTCACTTTAAATTCCCATAATCTTGATAGGCACATCCATTTCCACTGCAACCATTTATTCTAGTTACACAATAACCCCTACCCCGACTAAGGAGATAGAGACATAGGAAATCATTGATAAAAATATGGCCACTCAACCCATATATGGGGATGAGATTACCAAAACATTGGTTGAAGATTCAATAACCATATCAGTGATAAAAACAAAACTCATCACCATAACCACTAGTGCAACAAATTTAACTATAGATTCATAGTTGGTAGTGCTAGGAAAATGGCATGGCACTTAAGGTTGGCTAGTACAATTAGTGGTAAGGAAATGGAAACAAATGATGTCTCCTAACACACTAGATTTTGGCCTTGTAGAAGCATCAAAGAAATCAAAGATAACTCCCATAACCATATCTAGAATATTATATGATTTATCAAGGGAGAAATATGTAGAAATTACAATCCCCCCACTAGAAAAATAAAAAAGGGATCTAGTGGTGGGGGATTACCGAATCTCCAAGGTACACCTAGGTCATCTTACAAAAGAGGTATTGAAACATGATGTTTAATTAAGCCTTACTTTCTTTTTGAGAAAAGAGATAGTGACAAGGTCACAAAGGACAAATTTAATAATAAGGTTGAATAACTAACATATACACTAAATAAATTCATAAATCCCATAGTCTAACTAACATAATCTATTACTTAGTTCTCTAACCAGGAAACTCTTAAAGTAGTAACAAATATTGGCAATATGGGAATGACTACAAAGGATTGGGAACAAGAACTCATCACATAGGGAAATACAGTCATTGAGTTAGAAATGGACTAATACAAAACTCTAAAGGATGAATATGAAACTTTGAAGACATCAATGATAAAATATAAGGAAGAGATAGAAAGATTGAGCTTATTCTACCAAAAATAAGAAGTTGTTGACATGATTGAAACTAACACCCTCACTTTTAAAAAAGACATTGAAAAATGATACATAACATGAGGAATTAGATAGGGTAGCTAATTTTAGAATAAGAATACTCATAGATAGTATTAATAAAGCTAAGGCTACATATGATAAGGTCAAAAATATGATCTCTGACATTGAATATTTACTTAAAAAATTATCATGTGAAGTAGCATATCATCAAGGAAAAATACTTTTAGTACAAGAAGTTCAATAAAAGTTTTAAGGAATGGTCAAGAGAGAGTCATCATGGGACACACCATTCAAATGGAGTTTCATATAATAATTAATTAGGTATCATAATACTCTAGATCAGAGGGGGAAATACACTCAAGTATATAGGGTTGCACAAAGGGAACACTCTGACACAATTGGAGAATGTGAAATAAGAAACCTATATTCACTTCGTCCTGATGAATATCATATCCTAGATATCTTCAAAATATTTTATGCTTATATTGAGAAAACAAAGGAAAATGACAAACAATATTTAGAGGTTATGGTTGTATATTAGTTCTTTCAATCAAATACATTCTATATATTACATTTATTTGTTGTAAAATACATTATAGAGTTATCGATTGAAAATTACAACTATCATTTTGATAGCTCTATTTGAGAAAGAGTCACTTGTAAATTTTAAGTACCTTTTTGACATGTTGAAAGGCTGTAAAAACAAAATTGTAAATTGCACTTTTCTTTTTGACAAAGTCTGATATTCTCACTTGTAAAAACTTATGTTGTAAATTATATTTCAAGTTTTGTTAAAGTTGGATGACTTAAAAAGTTATAAAAGTGTTAACTAAAAAATAAAAGTTGGGTTTTGCAAAAAATAACCTAAGATATCTAAAAAATTTCTATTATTATAAGTAAGAGTTCATTTTTAGCACCTCATTCTATGGAGAAAATAAAAACAACTCAAATAAAAATAAGGAGGACACTGAATCAAGATTCTAAAAGATTCCTCCATGCCTCCAGCACTTGTTCACATGCCCTGTAGTTGTATGTTCCTTTTTTCATCCATTTACCTTACCAAAAATGCCATTCTAGCTAAAGATCAAACCCCTTTGCATGATATTTTTTATTTTGTCTTGATCTTTAACTGAGCGTAGAGTTTAGATGACTATCTCTCTTCTAAGTGAGTATTTTGTATATGTATGGGTACCATAGCTTAGCCCATTTATCTTTTTGTTCTTGGAAAAATTATTCCACATTTTGAATAATTGATCTACATGTTATAACTTGGAGAATGATAATAGGTTGAAGATTTTCCTTCCTTGTTTGTGTTATCTTTGTGTATGTAAGGTTATTTGTCAAAGTTTTGAATGCTTTCATTCATATTTCAGTCACTAATTTTTTTTTGGTATTATTTTCCCTTTCGAGAAGTTGTTTGATAAAAAATAAAGAATCTTGTTCCCTAAATGATAAATGCCCAATATTACCTTTGGTTTACTATTTCCATGACTTTTTTCTCCATTATATTTTAGTATGTTTATTATTCTACTATGTTCATACAAAGAAAGTATTAAAATACACTATAAATATTCAATACAATCACCATTTCCAATTTTGCAAATTCATTTCTAAAACTCTTTTCCTCACAATATAACCTTAGTTTAGAAGCAAGATCACTAAGAAGCAAAATTTCCATATGAATTGGTAACATATTAGTTTCCTTGAACTTAGGGAAAGAAACTAACAATCTTCAAAGGTTTACCTCAATTCACCAAGGTCCTATAGCTTTGAGGTCATCCCATTATATTATTATATTTTTGCACATGTGATAACACAAAGATGGGTGCAAAATCTATGTGATAACAATTTTTGTCATACTCAGTGGGACCCAAAAATTATTACTAGGAGATTGGTGCTATTCTCATCAAGTGTTGTATGAGCCTCATACACATTTCAAAATCACCTAAAAACTCCATTTTCTCATGAATTCACCAAATCCATGTTTATGTATGCCAAAGAAATAAACAAGATCATCTACTAAAGGTAAGAAAACTAACTTCCAAGAATTGTCATTTCTATATAAAAAGAGATCAAGATCAGTTGTACCTTACACTAAATTATATCTTACAAATATATTTGCATCTCCTTCAAATATCCACAATAGTTTTATACCTCCAATTATGGCTATAAGAAATCAAAATTTGGTAGACTTAAATGGAGGCAACCCACTTTAGTTGGCCCAATATGAAGATACACCCACCTTGGCTCTAAAAATTTTTCCATATTTTAATGGTGAAACTTCAACCACTCCCATGGAACATATACAAGATATCTTTAATATTTTCCTAGTTCATAATATATTACAATATAATATTTCAATCAAACTTATTATCTCCTCTTTAAAGGGTAAAGCCTTAAAATGGTACCTAAGGCTACCTCTCAATTCCATCCATGCTTGGGATGATTAAGGAACTTAACTTTATACATAATTTGAAGACAATAGTGACCACCTCTCCCTAGTTGAATAACATGAGTAATTTCAATTTTTGCTTTTAAAAGACATAGAATATAATTCTAGTGTTGGTTAAACAAAACCCAAATAATGCTTTCCTATACTACTTGAGAGATTTAAATAGTGATATATCTATCAAGATTTAGTCAATTGGTGGCACCAACCTCCCCAATACCTATAAAGTTACAATAAGAGTAGAAAATTTTCTAATTTAAGCCAGAAAATTTTCCCCATGACCTCTAATGACTCTATTTCTATAAATGCCTCCTACGTAACCTATAGTTTCCCAAATTCCCACCACAAGCAAAGCATTAGCATTAACTCCTTATCTTACTGATGATTTATATGAGGTTAGGTCATAATTTAAAATCTTTGGTAATAATTTGGTAGCAATGAACAGGTAGTAATCTTGGAATTATAGGACTTATAAGTAATATAAATAAACATACCAACCCAATAGGCAGCTATACCAAGTAAATTAATGTCCACAAAGCTAAAATATGAAAGAAAAACCTCCAAATATCCATGCTCTACCTATACCAAGTACTACCAAAGCTATTGTACCTATTTAGAACAACCTAACTTAGGAGTACGTGTGGTGTTATCCTTGTGCTCATTCACATAATTAGAATTTTTATCCTAATGACATCATCATTTAATGATTAATCATACAAATCATATCAAACACCCAAGGAAATCAAGAAGAAGACACTTCATAATAGGAAGATACACAAGAGCTTGATCAAAGTGAAGTTACTCTTTTAAACTAGTAAGTGGAGGATTTTTATGGTGTAAATCAAGAGGAAACACTAATCTATAGTAGTAGCTCAATGGAAAAAAATACACATTCTAAGAAGAGAGAAATTAAAAGTGATCAACCCCCAGGGTAGAATAATTTACAACCTCTAAAGTAGTACATGAATTTGTAAAAGGTAACAGTCCAGAGGCCAGCCAATGTGCCAATGGGCTAGTCAAAGTCAAAAGTACTAACCCTAAATCTAGTGAAAGAAGATATATCTCCTATGAAGGAACTAATGAAGGTTGGTAACATTAATTTTATTATTATTGAAAAAATGAATAAAAATAATTTAAATGTCACCATGTGGGAATCACTATCTATTCCATCACAAAGGGACTTGTTACAAGAAGATTTGAAAAACTTCCAAATAATAGACAAAATTATGATTAAGGCACATAATGTTTTAGTTAATTTATGATAACAACAAATTGACACCAAAGCAATAAAAAATCTTAAGACTCCTCCTTTTTACTTTTTACTCATAGTTGGAAACAACTCATACATAATTACATGGTAGACTTAGGGGATAGTAATTATGTTATACCCAAGAAAATAACTAATGTTCTTGGTATTAAGTGTATACCTGTCACAAAAGGTGTGGTTCAATTAGATGGGACTACTATTCAAACAATTGAGACTATAAAAGGCTTAAACCTTACCATCCATGCATGTCTAAGCTTGTCAATTTCCAAAGATATTTCTGTTATTGATCCCCCCTTATTTTTCTATTTGCCTTTCTTGATACTTCACTATAAAAATGTGAGGGTATCTATTTCCTAACTAGTCCTACATGTTTCTTAGGATGAGATATGGAATGAGAGTAACAATATAATTTGAGCCAATTAGTAAAGACCATATTGAGCCATACACTGCTATCTTTGTGGATACGAATTACACATTACAAGATTAGGAAGAGGAGCTTGATCATGAAGTTGCAACACCCATGAAGGATATTCCAAACACTCATCTAGCTGAATAGGGATTAAATATCTAGTTTTATCCTTATGACTATGTATAAAAAACTAGCTTGGGTACATATTCCATCCATGAAAATGATGCAATTATTTTGAATCTTGTGAAACCAGATGAGGATCTCCAAGGAATATGGAAAGTGTTTTTTGATGGCTTGATAAGTAAGAATGGTGTAGGTGAAAGTATTATTTTTATCTCTCCACAAAAAGAGATTTATTTTTATTCTTATAGACTTCAATTCAATTGCACTAATAATGTAACTAAATATGAATCTTTTATTTGAGGTCTCCAACTAGACAAGGAAAGAGGAATACAATCACTACAAGTATTTGGTGATATTGAGATGATTATTTACAAAGTAATATCCAAAATAATAACAAGAATAACTTGATGACATATTAAAAACATAGGGTTTGGGACCTATTAGAAGAATTTACCACTTTAAATATTCAAGCAGTGCCAAGAGCATAAAATAAAGATGTTGATCATATGGCCTTAATAGTGTGATAATTTAATATAATTTACTTGAATAAATAAATAAGTAGGATAGCCAGCATGTAAATTTGATATTAAGGCCATCCATTATTGATAATTTAATTAGCTAGAAAGTCTTCAACAATGATCAATAACTTATAAATTTTATGAGAGAGGAAGATAAATTGTTTAATAAAAAGTAGTCAAGACTCCAAGATCAACATGGAAATAAAATCATTCACTTGAAGACAAATAAATTACCCATGAGCTTTATCATTTTAGAGAGTATATTAAACTTTGATGATTAGTTGTAAGGTGAAAATAAGAATATCACAGTCAATGAAGAAGACTATGATCCAATAGTCATTTTAGAAGAGACAATATTAAAGATTGGAAATGTATCTAATATTTCTAAAAAATAGGATTTTATTGAGTTGTGTCAATAAATTGATGGTAACTTTGATTGGAATTATAAATATATAAGGGGGTTTGACCCTAAATTATCCCAACACACACTAGACCTTGACCCAAATACCAAGTGTATGAGATAGAAATAGAGACCAATCAATCCAAAAATAGAACCCTTGATGAAGAGCGATCTATCCAAACTGATCGAGGCTAATATCATTTTCCATATCAAACACTCATCTTAGGTTGCTAACTTGGTCCTTGTAAGGAAAAAGAATGGGGAAATCAAACTTTGTGTAGATTTTAGGGACCTAAAAAAAGCATCCCTAAAGGGTCATTATCATCTTCCACCCATGGGGGAAATTCTTCAAATTGTATCAAGATTTGAAAGGTTCTCCCTTATAAATGGTTATTTTGGTTATAATTAAATTATAGTTTAGGGATCACACTAGTTTAAGAATTATTTCATTACAAAATGGCGTATGCATGCATAAAAAATATTCCTTTTGGTCTAACTAATACTCGTGATACATTAAAAAGAGCAATCGATATGGATTTTAGAGGCTTGATAAATGAGATGATCCTAGTATACCTAGATGACATCACTATTTATTCAAAACATGTTGATTCACACTTGAATCACCTTAAGAAAGTTTTTAAAAGGTGTAAAGAGTTTAGAGTTTCCCTTAATCCAAAAAAGTGCATTTTTTTAGTTCATGAAGGGAAACTACTAGGACACATTATTTCAAAAGAGGGTCTTCTAATAGACCTAGAGAGAATAAGTGCCATATCTTCACTAACACTTCTAAGACATAAAAGGGGTTACCAAGTGTCACAGTAAATATCAACTTTTTAAGAATTTTTGTTCCAAATTTTGCCTCTATAGACAAGCCCCTTACTTCTATGCTTAAGAAGGGTATCATTTTCATCTACACACAGGAAGGAAAATACAATTTTTGAAGACATCAAGTAAGCTATTTCTCAAGATCCTACCCTTGTCAATATAAACTATGATAATGATTTCATTTTATATGATTTTGAAGGGGAAGGTATCATATCAACTATTCTAACCTAGCATAATAAAGAACAATTGGAATAATCAATATCTTTTTTCAGTCAATCCTTAAAGGATTATGAAGAAAAGTATAGTTTCATGGAGAAGCAAGTATATTCTATAATTAAAGCTCTCAAAAAGTTTGGACATATGCTCTCCAATAATAAAATTCATCTGATGTTTAGTCACCAAAGTGTCAAATAATTCATGTTAAGCTAATAAATAAATTAAAAAAGAGTAGGATGGATCACAAAAGTCATAGAATATGATGTGAACATCAAAATTACAAAACATGTAAGTGGAAAGGGCTTATGTGAATAATTGGATTTTGATATAAGGACTACTAAGGCGTTATATGTAGTATATGCTAAAAATACATCCCAACTAGCCACTCCACCATCATTCAATAGCTGGATCAATTACATGAGCATTTTCCTATAGACTGGTAAGTACCCATATGATTTATAGCAGTCCAAGAAAAGGTAATTAAAGATCCAATATGTTCCTTATGTTATTGTTGATGGAGTATTATTTCAGGAAGATATGAATGTATTCAAGTTGAGGTAAATTGATCATATTCAAATTCCCAAAGTGATTAATGAGTTTCATGATAGTCCATTAGGTGGACATTTCTCCACAAGGATCACTACCATTAAAATAATAAGAGGGGGATTTATTAGCCTGACATATTCAAAGATGTCCATCAATGGGTAAATGATTACAATAAGTGTGATTACTTTATAGGTAATAAATGATTAAAAACCCTCCCTCTCAAACCAATCCAAGCTGACCAAATATTTACCTAATAAAGATTATATTTCATTAGCATGATCAATCCATAATTGAGTGTAGGACATAAATGGGTCATTACAACAACTAATTATTTCAATAGATGAACTGAAGTAGTTACACTAAATTATGCTATGGAGGAATCTATCGTAGAATTCATGGATGACATTTTCATAAGATTTGGTGTTCCTTACACCATTATCTCAAATAATACCAAAGCTTTTGTGGGAACTCAAGGAAGTAAATGGGATGCAAGTCACAATGTATACCTGATTAATTCATCTAATTATTACCCATAGGGTAATGGCCTGGAGATGTCTACAAATAAAAATCTCATAAGGATTATCTAAAGGACAATAGAAGACAACCAAAGGACATGTCACACAAAGTTAAAATCAAAACTTTGGGCTGATATGATCACTCTCAAAAGACCCATTAGCAATTCTCCATTCATGTTCATATATAGAAGGGAAACTAGAGTTCCATTGTCAATTGAGTTACCCTCTCTAGAACTCTATCATCAATTGGATTTAATTGACAATGATTAAATGATAATAAGATTGGTAAAACTCATAGAGCTGAAATAAATAAATACCAATCAATGAAAGTTTTAGAAAAAAATTAAGATCAAACAAAGAGAACTTTTAATAAAAAATCATTTGATAGGAGCTTCAAAAAAGGAGATATGGTTCTGAAATTGGATGCTAAAATAGATAAACTAGGAAAGCATATAAAGTTTGATGCTACATGGAGTGGTCCATACATCATAATTTAGTTTAAAGGAGCAAATGCAATCTAGTTATCCAAGCTTGATGGTTCATAACTACCTATCCTAGTCAGTGGGATATACCTCAAAGCTTTCTTTTGAGATTGGAATTCATTCCAAAAAATATTTTATATATTAGGTTTAGGTTTTTTCCCTAATAAGTTCTTTCATACAAGTTAACTTCTTAGGAGTTTTTTCTTCCTTTGTTTCTATTTTATTTTTCCCTATTTCAGTCTTGCTTAGGCAAAATCTCAATTTTATTCTTCTCTAGTTAAAAATGTGTTAAGCTTAAAATTATTTCATGCAAAATTAAGTACAAGGATATTAGAAACAAGTTGATTAGCGGGCAATCACCCCATAGAGGTCACAAAAAATGTTGATATTTTTTCCCCAAAAATGTCAAAATATCTAGTACCTTAAGGGAGACCCATTATTTTTTTGTAAAAAGGCCTTCAAATGACCTAAAACATTATTTTCTTAATCCATATAAAAACCAAAGATTTATGTGCAATTTATAACTTACAAAGTTATCAATTGCATCATAACCTCTACTTCTTACTTTACTCATAGTTGTTGGAAACTAAAGATTCAAATGTAATTTGTAAATTGAAAAATTGAAAATTTCATCCCAACCTCCACTTCCCAATCAACCCAAAAATGTTGAAAACCTTAACCCCAATCACAATTTTTAACTTAAAAAATTGTAAATTGTAAATGGAGCTCCACCTTTTTCCAAACACATTCCCCATAAAAAATAGATATTTAGATGCAGTTTTAAACTTTACAAGTTTCACATCGCAATCAAATATCTACTTCTCAAGAATCACTCCCATGATAATCTAAAAATCTAGTTACAATTTTTAACTTACAAAGTTGAAAATTACAACTCAAGTCCTAGTTCTCATTAACTATCCTTCCTATGGAAATCAAAATTCTAGTTGCAATTTTTAACTTACAAAGTTTTAAATTGAAACCAAAGATTTGATTTCCAATTTCAAAAGCACCAAGTCACATAGTGAAAATCAGAGGTTGAAGTACAAAATACAATTTTTCAAACTTTTAAAATTGTAGCACGACTCCAAAAATCTTGCCAGCCACTGACTTAAGGGAATTAATTGTAGGGTTAGAGCTTATAATTAATGAAATTATGGTTTTTATGAAGTCATTTTTAAATTTATAAATCAAGGAATTGGAGATCCATGTGAATAAATAATTACCAAAGCCACGATGCCATACCTTAGCCATGTAGCCTCGAAACACAACCACCATTGATACCTCTCTCGATATTCATCTATTTCTTCCTATGTTCTTTTAGTATATCATTTTCACTATCAAAACTAGAATAACTTATTTTTTTCATGCCATATTTTCCTATCTAGTAGCAAATTTAGGTTTTTCCTTTGCTTGACATTGGTATAGGTTTTAATTTGTTTATCTAGGTTTTCAAAATTATCTCCATTTTTTCCAAGTTATTTTTAGAGTGGTTTAAAACCTTTTCTAGCTTGAAGACACCTAAGATTCATAGAAAACTAGCAAAATATTCCATATATAATCCCCATGGACATTTCACTTGTAATATTAACTCCAAATCCTATGGATTTTTTACTTGCATTTACTACCCTATGACTCCATAGAAAATATCATTACATTTGCAACTCCAAATCCACATTGAGGATTTTACCTGTAGTTAGAAGCCTAAAACCAACCTAATGTTTTATCAAACATTTAAAGTGTGTTTTGTAACTCTAAATCTTGATGAACATTTTCACCTATAAAATCAACTCCGAAGCCTACAAGAACTTTTACATGTAATTACAACCCCAATGTTTGCCAACTCTACAATTGGTTTCCCACATCAAATTCCCCAAAACCTGTCTAGAAAAGAAATGAAGTTCAAATATAAGGGACCTAGTTTTCCACTCAAATTTTATTCTAACACCAATGAAATCATATAAATAGACCTAGGTCACATAAACCTAGGTGATTTCTAGACAAGGGTAAATTTAAATTCAAAAATGACTAGATTTTGAGCATTTACATCTGTGCACTAGCCCAAGCATAATCATTCCCATTATCAATGCAAATCCCTAAGCTTGTGATCACATTGGTGAAACACTATGATGCATAAAATAGAGAAGTGTTGAACAATAAGAGAGAAAGGATTCTAAACTTTGACCCTAATTTCATAGACTCAGTGTTCCTGATTCTAGAGTATGAGATTTATCTTGATATAACTCCTAACTTATCTAAGAATTTTTATTAGGATAATATCACTAGATGTCTAAGGATACTAAATAAACAATGGTTAAAATTTCCTAGGCCTACATATACAAGATTTACTAAAATCCTATAAATAATAGACTTTAAAGAGGAAGTGTTTGACATCATCATACTCTTTCATAGAGTCACTAGGAACCTAAATGCCAAGAAATTTCATGATTGGATGTACCAATAGATATGGGTAATCCATCAAAACAAGTAGTACATCCACTAGACCTAGATGGTAAGTGACTCCACCACAAACAATTGATGGAATTCTAAAACATAGTGAAGTTTTATATGACTTCATATATAATCTACATACTAGCAAAGGCAAGGGATTTCCCAGGGTTGAAGATAGTTAATAACCAAGTCAACAAGGTATTCAATTATTACCCTGACCTCACCCTTAGTGCAAGCATGAGTTTTTTTGAAGGTAAACAACACATTCATATAATACACCATTATCATGTTTGACAAATAGTTATAAAATAGGAGATTCTTTGATGTTGCTACTTCTGAGATCACAAATTGGGGATCTTATTTTATTTAATTCCCTACATACTCATACATCAATGTAAGAGGATCTAGTGGCTATCCTTACACCCTTCCAAGGTATGTAAGCATTAAATGAGATGTAATGAAACTTGTGAGGCAACTTGTAGAGACTCACAAATTATTTACAAGCAAACATAAGGTAGAAATCAATTTCCCCATTATCATAAGGAGGTATACATGTCTTTCCCTATCCAAATACAAATATGTAGATGCTGAGATGTTTCAAATGACCTTAAAATATCTCTATGTAAGGCCATTTTATGATGTGAATCGAAATATTACTATTATATTAGGGGTCACAACATATTCCCATGTTCCCTATTATGAATATTATTAGGAAGACCTAAAAAATGAAGAGGAAGTGAGACGAAAATATTATTCTAGGATGACACTAGAGTAGATCAAGGATTATAACATGGTACTAGTCCTTGAGAACTTAATATATGATGAATCTCTAGTGGACAGGGTTTACTATGATAAAAATATCTTTGCTCAACCCTTTCCTTTAGTTAGGTGGTCCATCTTTGAGTCCTTCTCATTAATGGATATGACCAGCAATGTAATAAATAGAACAATCAACTAGATTAGGAACAAAGGGGTCAATGTGAGCAAGGAAACCTTAAGCATCAATAATAAGTTAAAATAGGTGAAAGAGAAGGGTGTGACACCAACAATAAAAGGTTTTAGAAATAGAACCCAAACAAAACATGCAAATAAGCTAGTGGTATCACACAATATAAAGTTGAAACAAAAAGCTAAAAAGGTCAATCTAGTGACCAATGAGTAGTATCAGATCAACCAATAGTAATTTTAGCTAAATACATATCTTCCATTGAAGTAAAAATAGTTTCTCCCCTTGTATCTATAATTTCACCATATTCAATACCTCATCCTATCTTTACTCTACCATCACCTCAAAAAATTACATCACCCATTACCAATAGTCCAATAAACATAATTAAACACTTAGATTTCACTTTCACTCCCCTATTCCATAATTCATTTCATCTCATTGACAATTCCTTCTTTCTCACCCCTAATATCTACCATAAATCCATTAATCATTAACACCTTGCAATAGTATGTAATGAAATTACTTAGATGTTCATAAAAAATGATTTTATATAACATTAAATAAGCAAATATAATAGATCACATAACAATATTTGATAGTAGAGAAGAATACTAGATAATATAATGAATCCACTTTGAGGGTGCAACCTCTAAAACAATTCACTAAGAGAAAAATAATTAACTTGATGATCAAGGACTAGCCACTACCTCATATATATAGTCTACTTAGCCATAATTATTCTATAGGCTAACCTAACTAAGAACATAGAGAAATGTAATACGAATATAAAAGAGGTACGTAAGCCACAAGTTGGCCACACATATCTAAAGACATGCCAATGGTTAAGGGAATAACATGCCCCTCCCCTTCAAAACACTGTTGCCCCCAATGTTGAGTCAACTTTGGATGATGCTACACAAAATATTCATCCTCCCAAGTAGCATCTTCATAGGGCATATTCTTCCATTTGATCAAGTACTCCTTAATTTCTCAAGACTGTAACTACTTAGTGTGCATTTAAAGGATCACCTCAAGATCAAGAACAAATCTACCTTCCTCATCTAATTTTAGTAGCCTATTTTGAGTAGCCATTTTGTGTCCAATGTCTTTCTTCAAGCATGATACATGAAATACTGGATGTATGTGAGTGGAGGAAGGAAACTCTAACTTGTATGCCAAACTACCAATTTTATACAATATCTAATAAGGCCCATAATACTTAGGGGATAGCTTGTTATCATTTTTCTATTTCTTCAAGGACATCTGATTATATGGATATAAGTGAAAAAAACCCAATCACCAATGTTAAAGTGCCTCTCACTCTCATGTTGATCTGCCTATTGTTTCATGTGATTCTGGAACATGGCTAAATTTTCACACAAATTGGCAAGGACTTTCTATTGATGGTGAATATGTTATTTAACTACACGAGCCTTATAATGGACCTTCATGGTCAAAGTGATGGATGGTGGGTGGTATCTATATAGTGTTAGAGAAGGAGACATTTTGGAATAACTTTGAATAGATGTATTATACCACCATTCAACAAGTGGCAACCAATGAACACATTTATCATGTTTATTAGAAACAAAATAACAAAGACATCCTTCCAAACATTTGTTGACTACCTCAATTTATCCATTAGATTGAGGATAATATGATGAACTATGATCTAATTGGGTGCCCAAACATGCAAATAACTCATTCCAAAAATTACAAGTGAAGATGGGATCTCGATCACTGATAATGATCTTAGGGGTACCATGTAATTTATGAACTATATTGAAAAAAGTAGAAGCTATTAGACTAGCAACAAATGGCTATGATAAAGAACAAAAATGAACATACTTATTGAGATGATTTACCATAACCATGATAATATTTTTACCATCAAATGTTGATAATCCTATAATGAAATCCATAGACGCCTCTTCCCAACATTGGCTTAGGATGGATAAAGGCTACAAAAGACCTAGGATTTTGATGGCATCTAATTTATTTTGTTGATAGATCATACATTCAGCCACATATTTGTGGACATCCCCCTTGAGTCCTTCCTAATTTTTTTTCTTGATTCCATGATAGGTTTTCAAAAATATTGAATGACCCCCAATTGGAGTGGCATGAAGTTCTGAAAGGATTTTTTTTTAATAAGAGAATTCTTACATAGGTATAATCTATCTTTATACCATAATGTATCACCCTTTGATGTGAATTTTTTAAATCCACCCAAATATTGCTAAAGATTCTAAATCAAATCATCGGTAGTACTATCCTTGTCTCATTCTAATAGTGCTTCCTCTAGCCAATCTACCTACAAAATGGTCATAGCATATAACAAGGCCTCAACTAATTCACTCTTCCTTGATAGTGCATCTACCACTACATTGTTCTTTCCTTTCTTGTAAACTATTTAAAAATCATAGCCTAACATCTTAGTTACCCATTTATATTGTTCTTTAGATGATAACCTTTGTTCCAAGAATATTTGAGATTGTCATGATCGGTCTTTACCTAAAAGTGATGACCCATCAAATAAGGCCTCTATTGTTTTACTGCAAGCAAAATAGCCATCATTTCCTTCTCATAAATGGTATTTTGATGATTTTTACCCTTTAGTTGATTATTTTTAAATGCTAGTGGTCTAGCTTCTTGCATGAGTACAACACCCATACCATACATAGATGCATCATATTCAACTACAAAAGTCTTGGAAAAATTAGGAGTAGCCAACACTAGAGTGGTGCACAATACCAATTTCAATTGTTTAAATTCCCTTGTAGCTATATAAATCCATAGAAAGGAGACTTTCTTTAGCAAAAATATGAGTGGGGCTACAATGCTACCATAATTTTTGACAAATATGTGATAGTAACCAGTTAGCCCTAGAAATCCCCTTAGTTGCTTAAGTGTCTTAGGAATTGGCCAGTCCACCATTGCTTGGATTTTTTTAGGATCCACTTTTAGTCTTATATTAGAAACTAGATGACGTAAATAATCAACTTAAAAATATCCAAAATCACATTTGGAGGGTTTGGAATACAACTACTATTGTTCCAAAATTGAGAGTACCTATTTCACATGGTGCAAATGGTCTTCATAATTTTTACTATAAATGAGAATATCATAAAAAAAAACTAGAATAAATGCTTCTTAAAAATAGTATTCATCAAACTCTGAAAGGTAGATGGTACATTTGTGATCCCAAAAGGCATAACCAAAAACTTATAATGGCCCTCATGAGTCTTGAAAACAATTTTGGGTATGTCTTCATCATGGATCTAAATTTGATGATACCCAAAATGCATATTTAATTTGGTAAAATAAAGATCAACATTTAATTCATTTATCAAATCATCAATGACTAGAATAGGAAACTTATCTCTGATAGTGTACTTGTTGAGTTCCCTATAGTCAGAGTATATCCTCCAAGTGTCATCTTTCTTTCACACCATGACAACTCATGAAGAATATTTTCTTTGGCTATGGCAAATGATTCCTGCATGCAACATTTCCTATACCATCTTTTCAATTTTAATTTTTTGAGCATATGGATACCTATATGGCTAGATTTTGGGTGGTGTACTACCAATAATAATTTTGATAGCATGATCATGTGTGTAAGTAGGTGGAAGTCCTTTTGACATATCACCAAGAACAACTGAATGGGTCAATCACTTGTTATAGATTAGGAGATGTAGATGGCTAAGTTGGATTAAATTTCATGGAAAAAAGTGAGCTATAAATCCTTCAACTCCCTTTTAGATAATCTTTGTCATTTGATGGGAGCTAATAAGTTATGGAAATTTAGACCTTAATCCCCTTAGCTTAAATGCCCTTCCTTTAGAATGGAAATGCATGAATAATTCCTAGAAATTCAACTCAATAGTACCCAAAGTGGTGAGCCATTATAATATTAGAACAATATAAACTACCCCCATGGGAATAAAAAATATAGGAAAATATGACAAGTAGTCTCCCATGTCTAGCTTAACACTATGGCATTTTCATGAGTAACTGACAGTACCACCATCTAAAATCATGATTTAAAATTTTGGAGTTAGATAAATGAAATTGTTCAAGTGAGCAGTTAACATATTATTGATGAAGTTGTGTGCACTCCCAAAATCAAATAGAATAGTGACCTATTTTTTTAGGGAACCCACCACCTTAATAGTTTGGGGAATACTAATACCTGAAAGGGCATGACATGAAATAGTAGGTTGAGAGTCCTCAGATTCCTCCTCAAGACCTTCTCCATCCTTTCCAAGTGCCTCATCATCATCATCATCATCCTCATTGGAACATTCAATGTCAAATAACTTATTTTAATAATAATGATGGTCTTCACTCCATTTTTTATTGAAACCATAACACAACCCTTTGGCTTGCTTATCCTTACTTTTTCAAAGTGTTAGTCTAGTGGGTTGAGGATATGATGGTGCTAGAAAGGTGCAATCATGAATAGTAGTGAAGGTTTTCCTATACCATGCATGTTCATGGGATAGATTTTCATATATATGATGGGTTAAACATTTAAAACTCCATTTGGATGATATCTTTGAGACCACCCAAAAACAAATCAATCAAATTTTCCTTAGTGATGTCTTCCGCCTGTAAGGATAGATTTTGAAATTGATGAATATAATCCTTCATATTTTCTATTTGACATAGTTTAGCTAACTAGACAAATTAGTCCTTAGAGACATTATTTTGATAATAATCCAATAACTCATCAGTGAAAATAAACTATGTAATAGGAGCACCATTCTTTTTCTTTTGAGTACATAACTAGTGATAGTAAATAAACTGCTCAAGTTCCAGATATAGAGATGCCATGATCACTTTTTCAGAACTAGGAGTTTGCTGTAAATCAAATAAATTCTGAAGTTGGGTAATCCAAGTGACAATATCCTTACCATCAAACTTATGCATGTCCACTTTAGGCAGCATCAGTTTCACACTATAAATGGAGTTGTTAGTGTTGAGAGGAGGAGGACCCAAATGTTGAAGTAGAGGGTTGTTTGAATCTAACTAAGATTAAATATTAGCCAATGAATTAGTGATATAATTCAATTTATTATGAACCCCATGAATATCTCTATGCATCCTTAAAACATTAGTTTGAATTGCAAAAAAAGTCATCATGCCACACTAAGCATTTTATGTCAGCCTAAAGTTGAGAAATCAATAGATCAAAATTTATTAATTCCATGTCATTAGTAGAAGGATTCTTAGGAGTTTATTTCCCCCTTTTCATCTCCATTTAGAAGGACCAGCCATATACAAACCTTAGGAGGGTTTCTTCTATAAGAAAAGTGTACCAAGTGATGGTACCATTATTATCACCTCACCAAGATGAATCCAATGACTGCCTTTGCATAATAAGGTTAAATTTTCAACATAAAAAAGTGTATCGATGGAATATACCATTGAAATCATCTCATCGATATGAATCCAATGACTCAAAATTTTCAAGGTTAAAAAAATCTATACTTTATTTTTTTTTCCAAAAAGTATTTCAAACAATATTGTGCTAACAAAAAAAAGTAATTCTTCCCAGATTGCAACTAATGTTTTTCACTCCTTCACCCCAAAAAGTCATGCATTGCTAGATCAAAAGAAATGCCATATAAAGCTTTCCCAAATCAAATATCTAATACCAATTATAATTACATTACTTATATGTTCACACATAATGATTTTATATCACATAGAATAAGTAAATATAAGAGATCACATAGCAATATTTGACAGTAGAGTAGAATATTGGATAATATAGTAAGGCCACTTTGAGGGGGAAACCTCCAAAATAATGCACTAACAGTAGAATACTTAACATGATGATAAAATACTAACCACTACCTCCTATATATAGTCTAATTAGCCATGGTTATTCCATAGGCTAACCTAATTAATAACATAGATAAATGTAATAAGAATATAAAATAAGTATGTAAGACACAAGTCAGCCACACATATCCCAAGACATGATAATGGTTAAGGGTGTAAGATAGTACATGGCTATAGATTCAGTCATCTTGACTATGATCCCTCTAGCCATCCCCACCACTGGGGTAACTACTACACTATTTACATCTCCCATCACTTTCCCCATTACATCAACCTTGAGTGTCTCCATAGATTTGATCAATTCATTCAAGGCTCTAAATTTCATACTCCCATAGGTTCCCACTTTTCAACTCCCTTTCTTACCCCTCCACTTGTGTCACTTCTAATTCCCAGAATATTAGGAGGTACATCCATTTCCACTACACCCATTTCTTTCATTTCCACAATAACCCATACCCCCACTATGAAGGTAGAGACAAATGAAATAATTGATACAACTATGGACACTCAACCCATAGATGGTGAAGACATTGCCAAAACATTAGCCAAAGACTCAATGGACATATTGTGATAAACAAAACACTCATCAATGAAACCACTAGTGTAACAACTTCAAATATAGATTCATAGTTGGTAATTCTAAGATAATAGGATGCCACTCCAAGTTGGCTAGTTCAATCAGTGCGGAGGAAACATAAACAAAGGGTGTCTCCTAGCACACTATATTTTGGCCTTATAGAGGCATCAAATAGACCAAAGATAACTCCTAGAAGGATATACAAAATAATATAAGAATCATTAGGGGAGAAATATGTAGAGATTGCAATCCCCGCACTAGATAAACAAAAAGAGGATTTAGTGGTGGGGGATTAATAAATATCCATGGTGTACCTAGGTCATCTTATAAGAAAGGGATTGAAACATGATTTTCAATCAAGAATTAAATCTCTTTTCAAGTAAATGGATAGTGACAAGTTAAAAAAGGATAAATTTAAGAATAAGGTTAAATAATTAACATCTACACTGAAGAAATTCATTAAGTCCATATCCCAACCAACATAATTTATTACTTAGTTATCCAACAAGTAAACACTTGAAGCAATAATAAAGATTAGAAATATGGGAAGGGATACAAAGGACTAGGTAGAAGAGCTCATCACAAAGGAAAATAGAGTCATTGAGTTAGAAATGGACTACTACAAAACTCTAAAGGATGATCGACTAACTTTGAAGACATCAATGAGAAAATGCAAGGAAGAGATATAAAGGTTGAACCTATTCTACCCAAAATTACAATTTATTGACATGACTGAAATTGACACCATAATTTTAGAAAAGATATTGAAAAATGCTGTAGAACATGAGGAATTATATAAGGTATCTATTTTAGAATAAGAATACTCATAAAGAGTATTAATAAAGCTAAGGATACAAATGATAAGGTTACCAATATGATCTATGACATTGAATATTTACTTAATAAATTGTCATGTGAAGAAATAGATTATCAAGGCCAAATCCTTTTAGTATAAAAATTTCAAGACAAGTTCAAAGGAGTGTTCAAGAGAGAGTTAGCATAGGACAAAACATTCAACTTGAGTTCCATCCACCAATTTATTAGGTATCATAATACACTAGATTATATGGGGAAAGACACTCAAGTATACAAGGTTGTACAAAGGGAACTCTTTGACACAATTGTAGAATGTGAAATAAGAAACCTATATTCACTTGGTCCTAATGAAGATTGTATCCTAGAGATCCTCAAAATATTTGATGATTATATTGAGAAGTCACATGCAAAGAAGGACAAAGAATCTTCAGAGGCTATGGTTGTAGATTAATTCTTTCAATCAAATATATTATGTATATTACATTTATTTATTTTAAAAGACATTTTAAAGTTTCATATTACAAATTAAAACTATAATTTTGGTATCTCTTTTTGAGAAAGAGTGACTTGTAATTTTTAGGTACCTTTTTGATAGGTTAAAAGGTTGTATAAATCAAAATTTCAAATTGCACTTTTATTTTTGACAAAGTGAGTTTCTCACTTGAAAAAACTCATGTTGTAAATTACATTTTGAGTTTTCACAAAAGTTGGATGACTTAAATTTTTTTAAAAGTCCCACTTGAAAAATACAAGCTAGGTTTTGAAAAAAATAACCTAAGATATCTAAAATCTTTATATTATTCTAAGTTTGAGATCATATTTGGTGGCTCATTCCATGGAAACAATAACAATAGCTCAACTAAATATAAGGATGATGTTGTATGAATATTCTACAAGATTCCTCCACACCTATAACATGTGTTCAAATGTTTAGTAGTTGCATGTTCCCTTTTACAACCATTTACCTTGCTAAAAATGTCATTCTAGCTGAAGATCAGGCCCCTTTGCATGAAGTTTTTAAAAAAATTCTTGCTCTTTAATTGGGCATAGATTTAATATGACTATCTCTCTCCCAAGAGAGAATTTTGTATAAGTATGGGTACCATAGCATATCATATATATCTTTTTAATGTTGGAGAAACTATTCTACATTTTGAACAATTGATCTACATGTAACGTAGAGAATGATAATATATTTGAAGATTTTACATCCTTGTTTGTGTTATCTTTGTGTATGCAAGGTTATTTTTAAAATTTTAAAATTATTTTATTATTATTTTAGTAAAAAAAAGTCGTTTGTGTTATTATTTTACCTTTTTGAGAGATTTTTTGAGAAAAAATAAAGAATCTTGTTCTTTATATAATAAATACATAATATAACCTTTGGTTTCATAATTACATGAGTTTATGATTCAATATATTTTAGTATATTTATTATTTTGATGTGTTCATAAAAAGAAATATTTAAAATCCATTATAAATATCTTGTGAAATCACCATTTCCTATTTTGGAAATTCATTTGTAAAACTCTTTTCCTCATAGTTAAACCTTAGTTTAGAAGCAAGATCACTAAGAAGCAAAATTTCCACATGAACTTGTAGTTTATTAGTTACACTTAACTTAGTGAAAGTAATACAACCTTATCTAGAGGTTCACTTTAATTCACCAAGGTCATATAGCTTAGAGGTGATCCCATCATATCATTATATTTCTGCATAGCATGATACAACACAAAGATGGGTGTAAAATCTATGTGATAATAGATACCTCTATCTAATACTTGGCCACTTGATCTTGGACCTAATTCTATCTCTATTCCTCATGCTTTTACAATGATTATTTTTTTCTCTTCTTATTATACATTATTTTTTTCATCAGCGTTACCCTTCTTATTATGTGAAAATTTATCTTTTTGATGTGCTTGTTTGGTCTCCTTCCTCATAGCCTATTCATGAATTTTATTATTTTCATACTATTATCTCTTCTTCAGATAATGTGATATGATATATATGTTTATGGTTGGTTGGATATGTTGTGGTTTTTCACTTGCTTGTGGTTCATGTGTATGAGTTGTATAATTCAAAGATCTAAGTGACTACTAAGAGGAAGAAGGGGAAGACTTGTCCATAATGTGCCTAATGACCAGTGACTTTTTCCTATGTGGAGGAATAAAATTATTTTTAACTCATTTGTAGGACTAAATCATCTCTTGTTTCCATATTTTTTCTATGTGACTTGTCATCCTGAATTGGCTAAATTTTAGAAAAACAACTCATACAGTCCATGATATATAGTGATATTTAAGGGAAAATATGGGTTCTTGGTTTTCACATCAATGATTATTATGGGATTATTTATTATCTTGGGCTTGTATATTCATTTTAATACCTTATTCCTAATGGTCATTTAAAAATCACATTTATCCTACATTTGTGTTCTTCCTCCTCTACAAATGTGTCTACAACTTTTGATGCATGAAATGTTGGAATGTCCACTAGAAGGATGTTCAACACATTATTTCACACTTGAAAAGTGTGCACTACTTTATAAAATAATAATTATTTTTTGTTCCTCATAGACCTTGGTGCCTATGTCTTCTAATATCTAATTGTAAACTTCATCCCTCATGATGCTAACTATTCATGATCATATTCAACAGTGATCTATGGGATGCTATTTTCAAAAATACATGATTTGGTACTATATAACTCCTTAGATAATGTGATATGATATATATGTTTATGTTTGGTTGGATATGTTGTGGTTGTTCACTTGCGTGTGGTTCATGTGTCTAATTTTCAGAATTTAATACACCTCTAATTGTGGCTGTGTTACTAGTTGCTAAAGTAATCAATGTTCTTCTCCTAGAGGTATTATTTGTAGTGGTGGTAATAAGTTATCATCCATAATATTTTGTCAAAAAAGTTTTACTTGTGTATCCAACATAGTAATTAATAATGATAAGGAAGTGATGGGTTTCTTTGGTATCTCTTGGTATCTAATTTGGATGATATCATGGAACTTGGTCACTATAGCATGCTACCCCAAATACTGCATGATGTCTATGGGTACACAAGAGTGTGAGAGGATAAGGCTCTAAATTTACACCCACCATATGTTAAATATACCTAATACTCATAATATTTCTTTATTTTGGTTTAGGCAATGTTTATGAAAATGGCTATAAGCCAAAAGTCAACATCTAGATTAATGAGGTCAACTAGGGACTTCCGCTAGGTGAATTAGAGAATTAATACAAAGAATTGGTATTTGAATGCTTATGATGTACCGATGATGAACTTATCAATATTTGTGATGAGCTCAGAGACCAAAAAATATATATCTAATTGAAATATTCATTGATTTGGATCATGCGATAAGCAATGCCAACTACCCTTTTTTGTGGTTTGATTCATGACTTTGGTGGTATAACAATTTTTTTTGATACATTTAGAGATAATTCACCCTAAATAATATTATATATATTCTATATATATCCCCCTAGATTACCTAATATAGTTCTCCCTTATGTTTGATTTGATGGGTGAGATCTTTATCTTGTAAGGGGCCAATGATTTACCCCTAGTAGACAACCATTGATTTTTCCATGGTGATTGTGTTGATGATAATATTCATTCCTTATGATAAATTAATATCAGCCTCATTATACCCATTGAGAAGTGTCATCATCACCTCATTGGTTTGGTGAAAGGTTAGTAGTTTGATAAGTCACCATGCATCTGTTCCTCATAGGTGATGTTGTAATGCTAGTACTCCTAATTGTGTTGCTTTTGGTTGGTCCAAGATGAATATATATAACTTTGCTACATAAATAAATTTTAGTAGTTTTTGGTCATGATACCTTATTTGTATTAAGTCAAGTATAATCCCCATCTCTTCCTTTTATGATTCAATGAGAGGAATTAAAAGTTATAGATGATCCATGGTTGTTATTTTGGAACCCTTTGAGTGATAGATTTAGATGAATAGGTGCTGGTGAATAAACCATTAAAAAATTATTGAATTAGGAACACATAATATAGGTATATTATTAACAAATATTTGTAATGGCATTATGTTATCCATGCCCTCATTTATATAGATTTCCTGCTTCAATCCGTCTAACACATTATTTTGAATATGTTGAGTTGTCCATGAGATATTATACTTGTTGAATAAATGGTAATCAATTGCTTATGATTTTATGTTGTTTCCTTGATGTATATAGTCATTGATTTAAATTATGTGCATTTTTGATATAATGTGCCACATTTTCCCTTGTCAAGTTTCATTTATTATACATCCCCTAATTTTAACACTTGATCCACTTTGGGAAAGATGTAATATTTTACGTGTGTTGTCATTTTTTTTTTGAATTAGAATTTATTGTCCTTCCACCATACTTATTTTTATATAACCTCATTCTTAAACTTAATCGATGACCCCTATGTTGACTTTACATGATGTTGTTCATTTTGTGTTGGGTTGATTTACTTGTCACACTCTCTGACTTTTAATTTTACAAATTGGTTCTAATGTCCTAAAATATAGAAATCACACTATAAATATACACTATATACCTAAAAAAAATACATTCAAAATTTTCTAGTATAGATGGTGTTACTTAGCACCCTCTCCAATTTTTTTATAAGATATTTTAGAGATTATTGATGGTAAGTATTAATCCTAAAATGATTTACACATCTTGTAAAAATGGTTATATAAGGGTCCCTTAACACAATTCCTTGATTTGATAATTCATGGATGATGTAAGGTCCTTTCCATTAGATGCACAAATTGCCTAGAAATGCCTAAAATATGCTATCATATAGTAATACTACTTGTTATGGGTAAAATTATTTAGATCATTGATTGAAATCATGTCATGATTTTTAATTTTTTTGGATAACTTCATGTGTCCATTTTTATCTTCTTTTTGTTTTTTAAATTTGAGTTAAATCCATAAATATTTCCTAAAGAGATTCTCAATCTCCTAGTCACATGATCATTGCAATTTATATACTAGGAACTATTTATTCCCTTGGTATGACTACTTATAATATATAAACTAACTAAAACATAATGAAAACTATCACACACTTATATTTTATCCTATATGCCCATATGATCATAGGAATTGATCCTCCCAATCAATATCTTTGCATAATACATATGTTTGTGAGCATCTTTATAATGACTTTGTTTAATTTTTATGCATATCTAGTGGATTGTGGGTGATATGAAGTGATTTTATGGCATGATATAATAAAGTCATCTATCAAGGTCTTAAATTTATTATTAATGAATTGCATTCCTTTATCGCTAACTAACTTCTTAGGACATAAAAATCTGGTTAAAGTATTATCATACAAAAATTTAGGTATGTACTTAGCACTACAACTTGGTGTCATAGTAACTTCTACCCATTTGGTGAAGAAATACATTACATTAATTATGTACCTTATATGAATTTATTTTATAGGTATATTTATTGGTCCTACAAAGTCAATTACCTATTGCTTAAATGGTTGTTCAACTAACATGGGGTTTAACAACATTTCATCTCTATGATTAGGCTTTTTCATCCATTGAAAGATGTCATAGTATTTTAATACTTAGTGCAGACCCTAAAACAGATTAGGCCACCACAAGATAATTTGTAATATCTTAATTAAAATGGATTTTTATTGAACAATTTCCACATGTGATTCCATGATGTGCCTCTTGAATAATTTATGTTCGTTCATGTTATAAAGCTACTTTGTGTAATATATCATATTTGTTCATTTTGAATAAAAAACCATTAATGATGATGAATGGAATGGATCTTGTGATCTACTATTGTTTATCCCTTTCCACATAGTGGATAGGAAAATTTCATTATTCAGTTAAACTGACTGTCTTCCATATTTTCTAGCATCTAGTGATTCATATTGGAGTTATTCAGGTACCTCTCTATTATGTACTCAGATCAAATGGTCTAGCCCCACATTTTATCTCCCAAGCCTCACATTGACTCTAAAATAAATTTTTTGAAACAACATCATCCACCTAGATATTATCCCTCCTAACATAAGATTATTTAAAACATATCAAAGATCTTAGTGATCAGTAAAAATTTCAAATGGCATTGATAGAAGGTAGTTTTTAAACTTCTAGAGTGTGAACACCATTCCTAGGGCTTGTTATTATATAGTTTTTTAATTTTTTGGTAGTTATAAAACAAATCATACCATAGTTTCTAAAGTGTATACATGAATATGAAAAGCTTTGCTCTAATTGGAAAATTCCAATATAAGAGCTTTTACCAGCCTCTGCTTTAGATCCCTAAACATTGTTTGGACCTCAATAGTCCATTTGAACCTTATATCTTTATGTAGTATATTTTTCATGGGAGAATATATATTTATGTATAATTTTTAATATTTTTTAGTATCATTTATGACCCAAGGATGATTTCACCTCTATAGAACTTGTAGGAGGTGGCATACATACAAGAACTATGATTTTGGCTTGGTCAGCCAAACTCTCATCACTACATATCATATGACTCAAAAGGACACCAAAAAGTGTAAGTAGAAATCACTTATTTAGGTTTAAAAAAATACATATATCTCAAAATCATTCCAACATAATTTATAGCTTAGATAGGCAATCCTTGAATAAATAAAAAATAGCCCAATCATTAGATAGACTTCTAGGAAATCATGAATGAAGTATTTAAATGTGGTGACAAAAACCCTATAAAATATAGGAGAATTATTCAATAAAAAAGGCATTACCTTGTATTCAAAATATCCCCATTCTATTGAAAATGTGATTTTATCTTTATCTTCTACTACAATTGGGATTTGATGGTAACCACTAAACCCATCTATAAAGGAATACACTTCATGTTATTCAACTAAATCCAAGAATTCATATGTGAATGATATTAGGAATGGATCATTAAGGAAAAAATAATTTAGTGCATGATAGTCCCCATATACTATGATTTTTCCAAACTTTTTAGGCTACACCACCATTACAATATCCTATTTTAATTTTTTTCACTTGATAGATAATGCATACTTCTTGTATCCAATCTGGTTCAACCTTTATCTTTAGTTTCATGTTGGGGTTTAATATGTATGGGAAATTTTTAATAATTCATGCCCAATCCTTTATATCTATGTGAATATACCCCAATGAAGGGTCTACACATTTTAATTTTGTAAACTTTGTTGGAAATACATCCTGATTATCTCATAATAGTTATGATTGTTCTAAAATCTCATTCTATGTACAGTAATAACCTAGAGTCAAATATTCTATATTATAATATATCCAAATATTACCAAAAATTTATATAAGGGATCTTGGTATATATTTTTAGAGTTACTTGAAATCGATTATTGTAATGTTTTTTGTCATTCTTGATTCTAAAAATTGAGATTTAATAGCTATTGATCTTTGGTTTAGTTTGTGATTTTGGCTCTAGGATACTTCATTTATTAATTAATTTTAAAAATTTCATTCAAATGCAAATACTCATCACTATCATTGGACTCAACCTATTCCCTATCATTGATGATTTTGTTATAAGGTTTTATCAAAAACTAGTCTTTCTATTTACTAGCCTTGTAGTTTTGTAGAGTTGTATTCAAGTCCATAGCTTATTTTTCTTGTGAAGTTCATTCCTATCCAATATTAATAACCTACACTAATCCATGGAATTACACACACACACACACACACAATCATGGGTTGGATATATATTCAATACAAACCTCCAATCTCCATTACTAATAATTTGAATTCAATTGCATATTTTAAATCCATTGATTTTCAAATATTATGTTTTAAAATCAAAAGAATACATGCAAGCAAAGATATTTATTCTGTATAAATTATACAATATGTTTGTATGTGCTATATTAACATGTACTTCGATACAATCCAATAAAATATATGTAGACATATATAATATTCTAAATGGATTTCTATATGAACAGGTTCTTGTCTTAAAATAATTTTTTGAATAAATTCCTATTGGACAAGTGACCAATTATTAGTCTCCATTCTATATTATTGATTCATGCACCATGCTATTGTAATTGGTGTTAAAGTATGTTTGAATAAATGAACCCATTATTTAGGTTCTACACCTTGTGAAGACCACACTTCTACACATTTACGATTATGTATTTTATAACACTATCCTTCCAAGAAAAATTGCCATTTAATCATGATCATAGGTGATATTTTAAATGAGATCTCTCTAATTCATAAGCATCTTCTCAGTGTACTTGATTTGACATGTGTACTAGCCACCATGTCAAAGTAGTTCCATTCAAATCATAACTCAATTCACCAACTCAATTTATATTTGGAACATGTTGCTCTAATATATAAATAGATTATCCCAAATCATTAGTTAAATATTTAGGTAATTATCACTCTATATCAAAAACCATTCATAATGATCTCACCTCACTGTCTTCTCTTACCCAATTCAACATATGAGTATTTGGAGATCTACTCACAAAAGACATAGTTTCTAATTATAAAATACATAAACCTTAGTGGTTTTGTTGTAATCCATGTCTATCCCACATAATTGATATATAAAATCTAATTCAAACCTTGTTGGTGATAAAAAAAAGGTGAATTACATTCTCTTATCTAGAACTACAAAAATTGTGCCTTTGTTATCATAGGTCTGGATGAATATTTTTTAATTTGTTGTACTTGTTATTGAGGCTCTATTTCTAGATAAAAAAGTGATACTTTGCATCTCATACTACAATATTCTTAGTTTTAAAGCCCACTTTGAACCAACTATTATCTCTATTATCTCTTTGGGTATGATGAATGGCTTTTTATCAACTTTGTTTATGGGATACTAATAATTTTATCACCTTGGTCAAATGGCATATAATTGTGCACTATATTAATGGTCATATAACCATCACAAGCTCATTTATTATGAATAAATGTAGGGTAGTGCCTTTCATCAGTCGTCATGTAAATTAATTTAAAATCTCATCCCAAGCTTAGGTCAAAAACTTTGATTTCCACATCCTCTACCTGACCAATAGGTTATACCCTTTCATAGTCCACAATACTCGGTATTAATGGATTGTAACTAATATTATATCATCTAATAGCTTCCCATGTGGACTGATGGATCATACTATCTATGTTTAAAAAATAAAATACAATAGTTTATACCTTATATCCTTCCAATTTGATATCCATTTGAGAGTTTGTATCCCATGGTTTCTTTGTATTTACATACCATATCACATTATTAGTGTTTTTCTACCCTATTTTTTCTTAATATAACAAATTTTTAGGATATTTGTGATTTTCTATGAGATATACTCATTTTAGATAGTGCTTATCAACTTGAGTACATCTATCAAAGCATTAATTATTCCATCTTGCCTCATAATGCATATGATTTTACCATACATTTATCTATCATTGACTATAGCATCACTCTTGGATATATTTAGATGTTATATTCTATAATATTTGGGTTATTTGATACATAATATCCTTTTCTCCTATAGGATCAAGATTTTTATCTTATTGCACCTTTTTAATTTGTTAATCCTATGTCATCTCCAGAGGTCGTAATACTTATTTTACATGATAACACCAAGTGAATACTTGTATGTACACATGATCTAGTAGGTGTGAATTTACCATGTTTGCATTTTTTGCATGCTTCTCTTTTCTCTATTTTTTTTAATAATAGACATTTTAGTGTGTTTTTATCCCAAAACTCTACTATAAACATTGTACATTTACCCTTCAAGATTAGTTGGGAAATTTTGTGTGAATTAGTTGTATTCTTCACACAAATTGTAGGTATGTGGTTGATGCCCCTATCATTCATATTTTATCTGAATACCTACTTGTTATATGCCT
Organism: Torreya grandis; assembly: GCA_037957365.1. Lineage (NCBI taxonomy): Eukaryota > Viridiplantae > Streptophyta > Pinopsida > Cupressales > Taxaceae > Torreya > Torreya grandis. The sequence goes on from JARHVA010000257.1 coordinate 4,713,747, forward strand.
TGATAACCTCCTCTATATCCTCCTTATCTCTAATAAATACCCTATCCTTACTATTTTTTACCATCATATCCTCCATGTTAATATAATGAGTGCACCCCTATTACTATTGACTATCATATCCCCCATTTGGACCTTGGGGAGAACGGAATGGCTTTTGTTAGAGATATGTAGTGTTCAATGACTATTTATATTAAGGAGATGGTGGATTCTATCCTTTTCATTACTACAGAGATGGTAGTGTCTAGCTTGTTAAGCCTGAGGTTAATATGAAGTTGTAGTGGTCATTTATACATCTAGTATTGGAATCTCAATTTTCATGGTATGGATCTATTACACAACTACTACAAATATACTCTTGGTAATGTCTTCCTTAAAATTTTAGAGAGATATTAAATTTTTATCATCATGATTGTGTGACTTTCATATATTTTAGTATAAACTCTACATTTTTCATGTATACTATTATAAGAGATAACATTTTATAGGCAAATGCCCTAATACTCAACATATCTCATTAAATTATGTTTTGAATTTTGGTTAGTCATTCCTATGGTCTTAATATTTTATGTACTTAATACACCATAATCATAACTTGGACATGTTAATTTCATGTAATTCATCCATCTTAGGAAAACTAAAATATAACATTTTGCTAGATTTCATAATAGACAATAGACTTTCTCCATATTATTCACTCTGCTCCACCTAAAGTTTAATTGATCTAGCATCAACCTTGAAATTAAATTAGATTTGAGAAATTGAAACCCTAATCTAAGTTTATATACCCTTTAAAAACCATGCAACCTTATCTATATCTTGAAACATAAAATATACTCTACTCATTACATCATAAAACCTTCAATCATAGTCCCATACTAACTCTCTAATTTTTTGACAAATTTCTTTCAGATTTTGTACTGTTTGAATCATACATTTATTTAATTTAAATTATCCTATCATCTAGTCTTTTAAATTATTAAATCTTAGTTTGGTGGCATCCCTTTTATATATGAACTCTAAAACTCTTCCTATTAAGTCTCCTATGAAATCACACTTCTTCACATCATCTGTAGATATATTTTTACTATCTCATTTCATTTCTAAGGTTAACAAATACTACTTTGGGTCAATAGACTCATCATATGATGTCAAATTAACCAAAACTACTAAATTTAGAGCCATTCTTCTAGTCTTCATTTCCTCATTTTCATCCTTTCCATAATACCAAGATATCCCTTGATATTAATTCATTATTTATCTTATATAATATAAAAACTACTCATATTCATATATACATTAGGATCATTCTATTTATTCAATTTCTCTATTATTATAGGTCTCACTCTAGGCCCAAAATTTTATTTTCATTATGCCTCTCTATGTCCTCCAACTTTTAGGATTAGGTTCAAATTTATCTTATTAGTTATTCATCATTAACTTCATTATCACACACACACACACACACACACACACACACACACACACACACACACACACACACACACACACACACACACACACACACACACACACACACACACACACACACACACACACACACACACACACACACACACACACACACACACACACACACACAAATGGTTGAAGAGACTACTCCATGTCAGCCAAAATAGGCACTATGGACTTCCCCATAATCAACATTTTAAGCATGATAAGTAGTCACTATAAATTTTTTACATGGATACCTCTTAAAAATAAATCTTACATAGCTTTGAATTCAATACATGCTTATATATAAAACTCAATAATATAGCTGTCAATGGTGGTATTTTTACAATTAACTATTGTGTGCATCTAATTGATGTCTAGATTTAATAGTTTTTATATATTTTCTTCAGTCTAAACAAAGTTCTTTATTTCTCTTAGATTGAAGAAATTATATTCAATTCTTGACAACCATGTAGCTAATAAGCCTAACCATTTGCACCAATTTTTTTTTAATATCTCACCACCACTTTTGAGATATCTCATAGATATTCCTATCTTTTTTACCTCCTCTTCTACAAAATTGTAAATCCTCTCATCCAACCATTACTCCAAATCTCTTTTTCTAGGTAACCATCTCATCATGTTTCAATGTTTCATTCTCACCTCACTATTTTTAGCAGAGGTTTATTGAAACCCCATCAAAATATTATAATTAGGATTGTCTGCATGAATCATAATGCAAAATATAATTTAGGAAATTACTCATCAAATTAAAGTTTAACTAGGTGCAATATTTTAGAGGAGCTAACATGACTCACAACCTTAATTTATTCAAAACATTTAGTACCTAAAATGATTATTAGATTAAAAGAAAACAAGGTGTAATTGTGAAGAGGAAAACTTTAAGACATAAAAGAGAACCCTTATCAAATTCATATATTGATCTATATATTTTAGAACCCTTTTAAAACATAAGTGAGTGCTATATATAGAGTTAAAAAGGGCTCCATCACTTCATATTCTATCCTTTCACTACAAATAAAATGGAGACTCTTCACATTATATAGACGTTGGATGTGAATTTAGGTGTCAAATACATACAAAAAGATATACAATGTATAAAATAGTGCAAGTTGCACATGTGTCATATAATTATAATCTATGATTTTTTAGCCTCATTCTTCTACTAAAATTATTATTAATATATCACGATGCCACATATTCATAAGGTTTATTACATCATGCTCAAATAATCATAATCTGATACATCTAAATGTAGATAATATTTTTGAATTATATAAAACCTTAGTATTATACATTTGGATAATTCAAAGCTTGGTTATTCCTTTCAGTTATAGGCCTTTCCTATTTCTTCAAGTCTCATATCTGCTCTCTCTTGTGCCCCTTAGATTATCTCTTAGTCTGACCAATCTTATGTTGATAAGCCAAGACTTCTATCTTGCCCAGAATGCTTAAAACCTACTTATCTTCCACCTCTATAATTTTTGGACCTATACCTACTTTTTACTTCTCAAAAACTTGTGTCCCAATCAAACACCTGCATCGATGAAAGTTTCCTTACCTAAGTCTAGTACCCTAAATTCATCTAATTTTCAAATAAAATGTATCCTAATGGTCATCCTAAGTGATATTATCTAAAGGGATTGGTATAAACATAAATTCAATCCTCATTCATTCCTCACCTATAAAAGACTTAACACAGACAAAAGAAACCTATCAAAATCATTCTATCAAGTATTCAATTGAGAAAATCTTACCTACTTTATCTTATATATATATATATATATATATATATATATATATATATATATATATCATAGAGTCAACACATCTATACTTTTGAAGGAGTAAATCAATATCCCAAGAGCTATATTTTCCATGTTACAAGCTGGGTCACTGTGGTACTTACTTATCATACATTACATAATTCAAACACAAGTGAAAATTTAGGAGAGAACTACATAAGTATGAGGCCATCTTCAAAGTATTGGATATGTACACATCACTCATTGATATATGAATTTTTAGGGAAGCTCGACCCCGTGTGCAAACTAACCCATTTTCTCCACAACCACTATGAAGATGAAGAACTAGGGTTTTGATCATTTGACACGGATCAATAGTCCATGACCTAGATATAAAAGCACCATAAGGAAGGAGATTATAAAACTAGAATAATTCAAGTGGTCACATCCTATTTTAGTATTTATTTCATACTAGACACTTACATCTGAATTGGACACTATTATTGATGAAACTTTCCTAGGATGATGCAAGTGCATATGACTACAGAGGCACTTAATCTAAAATTTAGTGACTATTCTAGAACATTATTCTAGATTGATTATTTCCTATTCCCAATCCACATCTGTATTACCATCCAAACTAACTATATTATTTGCATTGTCATTGTAATATCTAGCATACCTATACTTTCTATTTTTAGGATATCTCAACATAATAAATTCAATATATGTTCTAACAAAGTTTTGAAATTAATTAGCTTGTTATAGATCTATTTATCACCCCTTTACATATTCATTTCTATATGATTAACCATATATATCCTAATAAGATACTTATTCAATTAAAGGTTAAACATTTGGTGTACCTGATCTTTGAAGATCATTAATTCTATTTCAGATGCTTATTACCTACCTTGTCCTAGTCCTTGTGCTCTTTATTTCTCTTAGCATGGATGATATCGATTAATTTTATGAATATGATTATGACACTCTCCAACTTTCTTTCAAGGAAGGAATCAAAAATAAATTACTCTTCCATTACTCTAAGTAATAAAGTGTATAATATCAAATATTTGAATGGTGTTAGTTACTATTCCTCTAATGAGTTCCATGCTCCCTATATTTCAAAAAATAAGTTGATCCATCTTAAGGAAAATAAAAGTCTTTTTCCTTCATCTTCTATACAAAAAATAGTTTCACATGAAAAAAGTGTTTCTTTATTTTATTATGACATCTTTCACAAAAACCATAAGGATATCATGGAGGATTTGAAAACTAGTTATCAATGGGATGTTCATTTAAGTTCATTAATCAAAACCACTCCTATTCCAACATTTATAAATAGTATCCCCTTACTCAAGGGTGATGAATTCTTCCTACCTTCATTTGATATTGAATTTTTTAAAAAGGTTAAGCAAGACATCGTGACATCTTTACCAAGTAACATTAATCCATCAAGAAGAGGAAAGCATTACAAACCTAAAGTATAAAAGGATCATAATGTTATAAATATTGAACCATTACCAATATTAACCAAGGCATACAAATTAAAGGATATTTATCTTCCACAATATGCATTTACACCATAATTTTCTATACTAAAAGAAGTGGCTTTGACAAATATTCCTCAAGCTCTAATTTTTATATCCTTACCAAAGGTGAATGAACTATGTAATTCCAATGGTTCAATCTATTCAAATGATATACCAAAATTAATAAAATTAAGAGATCCAGTACCACTACCAGAGTATGCTAAATTCAATGATTGTGAACTTACACTTGTTATCCATGCGGATGATGATAATCATATGGATAGATATAAAAAGGGTGGTGGATTAGAACCAATGATAACACCTATGAAAAACACCACCATTCACATGGAATATATTATTTCTCTAATGATCACTACTGGGGATCTTCAAAAATAAGTTTCTATATGTTAAATAAAAATGGTTTTTCATAATACTAATGCAAATGTTACCTCATTCAACAATAACCCTCTTTCACAATATATATTTGAATATCCTTATCCACAAGATTTTGATGTACCATATTTGTTTCTCTTTTTTAGTCATAAGGACCTATTCGACCACATGATTAAATATGTACATTATTTTGGTCAATGGGAAAAATATTACCAACTTTTGCTAAAAGTATTCCATATGAAACATTATGATGAGCCTCACAATTGGTTCTATAGCCTACCAAGAGGTTCCTTAACCACTTTTTCACAATTAGAAGATGTGTTGTTCATGGTCTTCAATATACATAAGGTTTGAAAACTTATATTATAACATTTGCATAATTTAAAATAGCGTGATGATGAATCCCTTCAAGATTATACCATTCAATTTAAAAGTACATCATATGAGATAACATTTAAACCTTTATATTTGGAATTAATTCATCTTTAGTAGAGGTATCATTTCCTCATTAAAGAAAAGATCAATGCATAAATAATATGATTCATTTACCCTTTTATATAATGATGTGCTTATATATGCTTCTTCATACTTACTCATCCAAAGGAGCTTAACATATCTCCCTCCAAATACCAAATTTTTATCCCTCACAAAACTAAATAGGATAAATTACCTAAGGAACTTTATGAACAAAAATGTGGTGTTCATAATATTTATATGACTAGTTTGAAAATGTAACTTAACATGGGGCTAATTCAAGATCCACATCCTATGTAAAATCCTCAAGATTAACAAACCAAAAAGTGTCAACATCACCAAAATTTAACAATTACTTTATTTATGGGTGTTTATTACTTTTGGCATAAAAACATTGATACTACAAAATCAGAAAACTATTGTATTGAAAGATGATTTTCACAACATGGGTACCATGCTAAATATCTATGTGATAAGGGGCAACATAGAGATTCATTGGGTTTATTTATCATTATTATTAATTATGGGAATCATGTTATCCTTACAAGAGTATGGGTCTTACCCCATACTCTGCTACATTCCTTTACATTGGGCATATTTTGCTTTTATGAAATGGAAGATAAAATAAATCTAAATCAGTAAGATATTTATTTTTCTCATGAAAGTAAATTGATCCATATTATAAATCATAACATTGGTTCCTTTACTACAAATGTAAAACATGAAGAAGAAAATGATATGTACCTCTTTCAATTATCCAAACATGATCTAATTAATGTAAAATATGAAATGTAAGGTTGTGAGCTCTCATAGATTTCAAAAATACCAAAATCAATAAAAAAAATCAAAAATCCAAAAATATCTTTGTTATCCACATAATCTACTGGCTCCTTGGCATATATGTGATAGTTCCATGTTGATGGATAGCATACCAGTTACTTATACATATACATGTGTTTCATGATTCTATTTAAGTGTGATACATGTATTGAAAACTACATGCTCTATGCACTTTTGAATGTTAGGATTTCCTTTTACTCATATCACTAGGACATTAGGGGCATCCACCTCTATGATCATGATACATCTAGATTATACCATTCTATGGTAGGTTTAAATTATCATGTTTGAGCTAATATGTATTTACACATGTCTTTATTCATGCTTAGATCTCTCATAATGCACTTGATATGATATGTACTTGATATTTCCTTCTAACACATTTGATCCATGAACCATTATGATATGTTTATGATGGTTAATTATGTTTTAATTCATGCACTTCCTTAAGTGTCTTGCCTTGATATTGTTTGGTTTTTTGAGCATTTGAATATGCTCTATTATTTGTTACCCCCATGTCTTTATTTGGTTATTTGACATTTTAATATGTCATTACTTATTGTATGTAATTTTGAATATGCCATTCTTACTTTCTTGGACATTTGACTAAGTCATGTACATTTGATTATGTGGCATTTGAACATGCCCCTTATTTGTAGTCTCCTTGGACCATTGATTGTTGACTTATTTTTAAGTGCTCTTCTGTGTATGCTTGGTTACTTGTTGAGCTTGTCTTATTACTATCTAGATGTTTTCATGATATTTATCATGCATATTAGGCTTTGATGTAATCAAATTATATGTGTTTCAATGATGCATTTACCTAGACATGTCCTTCTATATGTTATAGGGCTCATTTATAGTTATATGGTTATTTTATTCTTTCAAGCTAAGGTAACTACTAGTTTATATCTTCCCTCATCTCAAGGGATGGAATATCAGTGGAGGAATGTCATAGAGGCATGGATTATACACATTCAAAATTTCATATTTAGTGGGGGCATGACATATAGGCATAGTCTCAAATTTAATAGAGGAATATTTTAGAAACATCTCTTCCTATTGATTTTTACCTTTAGATTATAGTGGGGGAATGCTTTGAAATGATGTTATCCACACTTACACAATTTTTGAATGGGTCAAATCACATAATTATACTATTTAGATAGACATTTGTGGAAAAATTATATACATTGGTACCATTTTTATACATAGTTTTAGCATGAGACATATCTAACATGCATATGTTATGCAATGTGCACCTAAAATTATAAACTAAAATAAATTTTAGATTTAGAACACTATCGAGGACTATCATCACCCACCAGGTTGGAATTTTATAGATTATCTTGAGTAAATATATTATAGTAGTTGGTTTAATTCTTGGTATGGTTGATGTGATTAAATAACTCAATATTTCTGTTTGGGTAGGATGGACTAATTGTATCATCTAGTCTCACCAATATTATAGTGCGAGTTGACTTAGTTCACTCACACTTACTAGGTTATAAGTATGATTAGGTTTCATAGTTGATCTAGTCTCAACTACCAGGTGGAAATCCACATTTTCTCTAAGGTTGGGGTCATGTGTCCTCCTATCTCTTAATAAAAAAAATTTAAGATCCAAACAAAATATATATTATTCTCACACTATATTCATTAGAAACATTACATAAATATATAGAAAACTCTAACCCATAATGAAAGAGATTTACTTAACCACTAAATATCCATTTCTATGTCAAGATAAGAATCTATGTGAGTTCTATTAACAACTCAACTAACCTAAGATATAGGCTTAACCACCTAAACTATATACGTAATATATTATGAAGATAATAATATATATGTTTAACTATAAATAATTAATAATGTGAAAATATGAATTTATAACATTCACCCTCTGATGATCATTATTAATTCATAGCATACAACCCCTTAATGTGAACATGGAGAAAACATCAATTCCGTATCTACATATGCATTCATGATTTGGTGATTTTTTTAGGATAACCACAAAATTTAATTATGGTTTTGAATATGGATCGCCAACAACTAAAAAGGGATGGTTTTCAAGTGGTTTATCAAAAACTACAAAAATATGGTTTTTCAAGTGGGTTACCACTAACCACATCATGATGTGTAGTATTTTTATCATCTCTCTTCATTATCATAGAATTGAAATATCATATGTACAGTACGAATATATCATATGTTCTTATTGAAAATCAACTAACGTTAAACACACAACTAAAATAAAATGTACCACCAAAGCATATGGGCCCCATCATTGGTGACTGATGAGAGGCTCTGGAAACCTCCTTCCTCCTTTGTGTCTGACCTAAAATAATATTAAATTAGAATAGAATATCTTTAAAATCATATCCATTGTATTCATTTATTATTTCATCGTCATTATCTAATTCTTCTTCAGTGATTACATTGGATTCATTTGTTTTAAGTTTTCTATTGAGCAAGTATTTTTTTATCGAATTCTACAATATGAAGATGTATGTCCCTTTCTCTTGTAATATAAGAATTTAATTTACTCTTTGTTTTTGGAAAAATTCTTATGTTTTTTAAGGTAAAATATAATTTCTTTGTCTACATCCTCTTTTGTCCTTCTTTCTTAAACAGAAGAGCTAAAATCATATCTTCTAGTAACTGTGAAGGCGTTTGTCCAAAAGTGAAAACAACATTACCATAAGTGGAAGGAAAGATATTAAATAATATGTAATTCACATCTTCATATTCTGATAGAGATTTATCTTTTAATAACTATCTAAGAAGGGATCTTAGATCATTGATGTGACTAGACATGGTGACCCCATCATTCATTTTGAATCTAAACAATGAAAGTTTTAAGGAAAATTTTACGTTGACTAATTTTACTCCAAATAATTTTTTAGTATTTTCCCACATGACATGTGATGATTTTTTAAGATCTACATGACATAAATCTGAGTCAGAAGCAACTAGTATGATAATGTATCCTTTACAAAATTTGAATTTTAGAATATCAAATGTTGGACTCTTTTTGACAACTAAAAAAATTATTAACACCTTTGAACTATTGGACTCAATGAAATTTTTGATATAAAAACATAAGTGTTATGCATTTAACAAATTACATTATAGACTTTATCCTATAAAATAAAATATAGACATTCACTATGGACTATGACTCAATCTAACCTTTTAAAATGTGACAAAAGACACCATATATATTTTAATTTTGATTTTACGACAAATTTAAATAGGATACATTTAACTATCAACTATTATTAATGTGATCATATAAATTTCTAAAATCTCTCTCCATCTTTATATGATTAGATATATGCACTTTCTATATTTATACTTGTCATAAATTCAATTTCAATGATTCATAATGATAAATCTTCCAAATGAAATTACCAAAAGGAAAGATGGTTGCATCAATACATATGTGTAATCCCAAACCTTTCTCTCTTTAAATTTGAATCATTCCAATGATTTCAAGTTTATATTATATTTACTAATTATATACTATAACATCTCTTTGTTACAAGCCAACCACCAATGAATCACTCAAGTTGGATTCAGACAAAGACAAGGTGTGTTATACACACCTAGGTATGTAGTACATTAATTTAAAATAAAAAATTTATTACTATATTAAAGGGGGGTCAAATGTAGATATTTATGAATTATGTAAAACCTCAGTCTTATGCACTTATCAAAGTCAGACCTTGGTTATTCCTCTTTATTCTAGAACTTTCATATTTCCATAAGTCTTACATTGAATCTCTCTTATGCCCCTTGGATTATGTCTTAGTTTGATCATTCTTATGCTGATGACTCATTCCTTCTATCATTCCCAGAATGATTATAAACTACTTATATTCCACCTCTATAAGTTTTGAAATTGTACCTACTTTTCTACTTCTTAGGTACTTGTGTCCCAATCAAACACCTATGTCAACGTAAGTGTCTAATGCCCTATAGTAATCTAATTTGAAAATAAAATGTATTCTAATGGTTAGACTAAGTACTATTATGTGAGATATTATCTAAAGGGATTGGTATAAATACAAGAATAAATCTCATTCATTTCTCACCTACAAAAGACCTAGCACAGACTAAGATAACTTATCAAAAGTATTCTATTAAACATTCAAGTGAGAAAAGTTTTTATATTTTATCCTATTTATATATCAGTCATAGTGAAAACACATTTACATTTCTAAATTACTAAAGGAGTAACCCAAGAGCTATATTTTCCAAGTTAAAAGTTATGTCACTATTGTACTTATTTATCACACATTGTATGATTCAAACATAATCCAACATGTAGGGAATAACTACATAAGTTTGAGGCCCTATTAAAAGTATTGGATATGTAATTAGAACTCATTGATAGAGGGTTATTTGGAGTAGCTTGATGTCATGTGCTCACTACCCTATTTTTATCACAACCACTATAATGATAAAGAACTAGGGTTTTGGTCATTTGACAAGGAGACACAATCTATGACACAGATTTAAATACACCAAAGAGATGAGATGATAAATCCATAAGATTCTAGGTGGTCACATCCTATTTCAATAGTTATTCTATACTAGACACCTATGTATGATATGGATACTAACATCGATATAACTATCCTACACTACTATAAGTGTCTATAGCCACAACCCTACATTTAATCCATAATTTGGTGACTATTTAAGAACATTCTTCTAGTCTAGTTCACTCCTATTCCAGATCTAGATCTATATTAGTATCAAGACTAGCTACATATCTTGTTTTCATTATCATTATAATATCTAACATAATTGTACTTTCTATTTTTAGCATATCTTAACATAGTAAATTTAGTATGTGTTATGTTTGAGTTTTGAAATTAATTAGTTTATTGTAGATCTGTTTATCATCCATGTGCTTATTCATTTTAATATTCACAAACTTATCTATCCCAATAAAATAATTAATCAATTTAACGTTAAAAACTAGATTATGAATCACAATGTACATCAAACATCAATGTAAATGTACTATGCAATACTAAAGAAATACATGATACAATTAATTGTAATAAATATCATAATCCAAAATAGATGTTTTTATAATCATACACAATAACATTATTTATTTGGTCCATGCTAAAAATGAAGAGAAATGAGGTCCATCATGAGAGCGGTATAACCACCAAAGAAGCACAACATAAAAACTAGGCCTTATATCTATCATAACATTTACGTTTAGTTATAAGTCATTATATAATAAAAAACAAAATTATTCTTACCAAATTATTTAATGCTTCATCTAAGGACTTAATAACATTAAAGTGTAAAGTCACAACCTCACTTTAGATAGTAAACTAAGCTCATTGTCGTCAATAAATCTTAAAATTATTAAAATATAATATAATATATATTAATTAGAACATTTACTATGAGTCATATACTATTATACAATATGTGGAAATAAAATTAAATAATCTTCACAAATTCATAATTACTTTGACATAATGTATAAAAATCCTCATCTTCTTGATAGTTATAAAAATAATTTTTTACAATTTAATACATACCAGTTTATAATTATATTGAGAGACATTCCTTTAATAGTATACAGGTGTGTTGGAATGCTATAACAACATAAGTATGTTCACTTTTAATTATTAACCAACATTAATAAAATAAAAAATGAAAAATATGACAACTAATCGATCTTAAAAAATAAATCAAATATAAAAATACATAAAATAAAAATAAAAAAAACATAGAAACTAATTTAAAAAGTTAGGAGGAGGAAACTGATTGAAATAAAAAGTATAGAAGGAAAAAAATGTGAGGTCTCTACTGTCTACATTATTATATGATAATAAACACTATTTTAAATAAATATCTTTATGTTATACTAGATATGATTTTGTCACATTTCTTCATTTCATTGTTAGTATTTATATGTAATTCTTAAACACTGGTAATAAAAAAAAGATAACTATCATACAAATTTGAGGTTGGTAATAATTTGATTCTAGTAAGTTAAAGTTTCTAGTGCTAGGATAGATCAACATTTGATCTCTATAATTGATCCAGTTTGTTAGACCCTGGTTGTTCACCATAAAAAATCCTTCTATAAAATACTTTGGCATACAATTGATGTCAAACTTATGCTCAAATCATTTCAATCCAATCTATTTTCAAGTTTATCTTACCCCAAACAATAATCAAGACTATTATGGTCCTTATCTTGACTCAATGCTTCACGATCAGGACTTATTACTAAATATGTTTAATAGATATTTAGCCTCTGATTAGAGTCTACAATAACTAGAAAAATTCAAACAGTGCCATAGCCCAGTGGATAGTTAAAATGGCACTAGAATAACTGATTCATATCATGTGCATAAAGAAAGGAAATCTACTTTGTGACATCACATATTATAACTATTTTAGAGAATCATTAATCTTACATGTGTGGAATTTTACAAGTTGCATGCATAATCTATATAATATGATTTAACTAAAACCTTGTTTACATATAAATATTGAAAATTGAAAATTATAATTATTTTAATATTAAAGATAAATTTTAGATTTAATGGGTAAAATTTATTTTTAGAATTTCACTCACATATGTTTTCAAATATTAAATATAATATAAATATTTTAAATAAATTTATGTAAAAAATGTTGAGAGATATCATATTAGATGTGTCTATTTTATAGACACCTCAAGAATGATATATTTTAACATCTTTTACATAAATTCACACACATGCACACACGCACGCACGCACGCACGCACACGCACACACACGCACACACACGCACACACACGCACACGCACGCACACACACGCACACACACACACACACACACACACACACACACACACACACACACACACACACACACACACACACACACACACACACACACACACACACACACACACACACACACACACACACACACACACACACACACACACACACACATTACACATTTATCTGCTCAAAAAAATGATATATTTTCATGATTTTTCCTAATATACCACTTATTCAACCTATACACTTAATTTTAATATTCTTCATGTTTGACTTTTTATGTTTTTTCTACCATTTTTTCATGCATATTTAATTTTTGCATCTTACAATTTATATTTATTTATGTCTACCTGTAGCTTTTACAATATCAAGACAAAAATGCATGTTTGAATGGATGTTAGAAAGCCCGACAAAATTGAAACTTCAAATATAAGTTAAATTGCATTATATTGAAGTTTAAATTTAAGATATTGCATTTGAAATTCAAGTTTGCATGGATGTGGGGGAGTCCAACAAAAGTGAAACTTGGAAAATAAGTTAAATTGCATTATCTCAAGAAGTTTAAGTTTAGGATATTGAATTTGGAATATTAAGTTGTTATTAACTATGAAATTGTGTTGAGATATGCATGTTTTGTTGGGATATTCAAATAAAAGAGAGATGTGAGGAAATCATTCCTAATTTATAAGTCCTTTGAAATATAAGCAAAGAGGTGATATTATATTAGTTTTTCATGGAACATAATTTTAAAACAAGATTTTTGGAAATAGTGATATCCAAGTTTGATTTATGGATGTTAGGACATGTGTACTTTTAATTGTAAAAACATGGTTTTAAAATGGAGAGAAGCCTAGAATTCGACAATCTCTTTGGTTATAGGAAATAATGAGTTAAAAAAAAGGAGAACCCTAATATTCAATGGTCACCCTTTTTTATTAGAAAAAGTAGGTCTAAAATTGGGGAGAGCCATGGGATTCAATGGTCACCCTTTTTCATTGTAAAAAGTAGGTCTAACTATGGGGAGAGGCCCATAATTTAATAGTCACCTTTATTTGTCAAATATAAATTTAATATCATTTATCAACTTTTTAATTTACAAGTTTATTAAAATTGAATGAAAGTCTCATCATTTATCATTTTTAATTATCGATTTAAGAAAGTTCTTAAATTATCAGGGGTTTTATAATTTATTATGGCTTAGGAAGCTTATTACAAAAATAATAAAATATGTACTAGATTATTATGAATAATAGATCAAATCTAATTAAAATCAAACTCAAACAAAGTTGAGATTTGATGGATCTTTTTGTAACTAATGAAATACTTAAAAGGAAAGATATATTAAGAAGAATATTTAGAGAGGCAATTGGATATAAATTGGTAAGTTGAATAAAATTGGTGTTTGTTATGTATTAGGGAATGCCAAGTGTATGTAATTGATGAACAAAATTTATAATGTTTTACTCATTGGTAACATAAAATTAATATATGTCTACATATATTTTATTGGATTGTATCGAAGTACATGTTTATATAGCACATACAAACATATTGTATAATTTATACAGAATAAATATCTTTGCTTGCATGTATTATTTTAATTTTAAAACATAATATTTGAAAATCAATGGATTTAAAATATGCAATTGAATTCAAATTATTAGTAATGGAGATTGGAGGTTTGTATTGAATATATATCCAACCCATGATTGTGTGTGTGTGTGTGTGTGTGTGTGTGTGTGTGTGTGTGTGTGTGTGTGTGTGTGTGTGTGTGTGTGTGTGTGTGTGTTTTCACGTGCACATATGCATGTGCATACATGCATAGATTCAAAACTAAATTTAACACAAAGAAATTTTGTAACCATTTATGTTATAAAAATTGAATCAAAATTCTCTACATAAGTAAAATGAAAAAAAAAATCCCATGCAAAACACAACATAAATCATGCCATTTAAGAATTATGATCATTATAAATTCAAACTAAAATTGCAATAAAAACATAAAGCATACTTAAAAGTAAAGGTGTAGTGAAATGGATAATGTGTATAAAATTATGTTTTGGCCCAATAGAATGATAATAATAAATTTGAAAGCCTTACAATTCCATTTTTATATACTTATTATCTAAATGAACTAAATGGAAAACATTCTTGTTCACCTCATATGTACCCTATAAGATAGATACGAATTAGAATTTTATAAAGAATGTAAAAAGGCAAACTAATATCCATTTTAGATACAAATAAAAAATTGAAAAAAATTGTAAAGAGAAGAACTAATATCCATTTATAATTAGTGCATGTAAATCATCATATAGCATCCATGAAGATATGATATTAAAACATTGAAGCAATATATTGTGCAAAAATTTTCAAACATGGGACTCTAGTGGGTAAGATTCATTTCATGTCAAATTTGGCACATGCATTTTCACCTTATATAGTAACTAGAGATTTTTTATATAAGTATAATTTATTTATAATGTAATAATTAGTTTTAATGAATTATTATAAAGTGTATTGAAACATCAGTGCAAATTCTCTTTTACTCAATATTCTTTCTATTTTTTTTATAAATTACATTTTATTATTATGAAATAGTACATCAAAGTTAAGAAGTAATTTAAAATAAAACCCAACAAAATATTATTAACAACATTTTGAAAAGAATTATTTTTATATAAAATTTCTTGAAAATGGAAAAATTACTAAGCTCAACATTATTACCAAATAATGAATGCAAACATGTGAAAAACTTATAATGTGAGGCACATATTTTCAAAATTAATTCTCTTAGTTTAGAGCAAGTGCAAATTTAGATATAGAATCATAATAAAATATAAAATTAATATAAGCTAAGACTCAAGTTAAATCACAAACACAAATAATAATTAAAATTAAAAGTCTAGAGAGTGAAGAAATGTTATGAAATGAATGCATGTTTAGGTTTTAAAAAAGTGAAAAATATTAAACCATTTAAATGTATACCATTTTAAATTTTAAATATATAAATCAAATTCATGGTAATGCTAATCCATTGTATTCGACAAAAAAAACATAATCAAGATACAATAATTATAAATTTAATACAAACATTAAAATAGTTTTGGAATGCAAATTTCAAGACATGGATGCCTTAAATGATCACCTTCAGATGATGAAGGGTTAGAGGATACCATATCTTTAAAAAAAATTGTGACTCCAAAGAAATGATCTAGATGGTCTAGTGTGCATTGAGGGAGATTTTCTAAAGGTTAGCATCCTATTGGTTGTTTAGTCTATATTTTTTACCAGTTTTGGTCTTATTATTTCTTATTTAAACTTGGATGATGTCTTTATTTTTTATAGATTCATTTCTTAAAAGGGTTGGAACCCTTTCAAAAACCATTTTTTACCCAATAAAAAAGTAGGCATTCAATGCATTCTATTAGAGCTTAAAATAACATGAAATTAAGTTAAGTTCATAGTTGAGGAGATGTTTCATATAGATGATAAGAAGAAAATGGAAGAATAAATCCTTATACCATTCAAAGTATGTACTAAAATCAATTTGATATGGAATATTAATTCAATTCAAAATGGTCTAAAATATGGAACCTAAAAATAAAATAAAAATGCCAAATAATACATAGTTTTTAAAAATATGAGGTTGATGCTTAATATAATAAAAAAATGTCTCAATGAGATTCATAACACAAAATAAAAAAATTTAAAATATGATAATGAAAAGGGAATTGGAAAATTCGTATACATCGATATTAACAAGGGAAAAGCCAAAATCATCAGCAATTTTAAAGGCACAATCAATGATGATGGAAAAGGTATAATAAAAATCATCAACATATGTGAAGCCATTGACACAAGAATGGCCATAGGTATCGGTCTTGGTATCAACATTATAAATTAAATAATGTTATCAGTGACTTCCCTATGAGGGTGGAACCTTCCAAATTTCAATTTCAAAATGCTTAGAGACGTAAAAATAATGATATTTAAATTTAAAGTTAATAAATATGTATGCAAAATATGGAAGCATAAAAAAAGAAAATGAATTATTTGTGATATTCTCATTCATCTTGGTGTAGAAGAGAATGATCATCCTATCTATTTTTCACCTAAAAACTACCATAATCATAAATAAATTAGATTAAAAATGAACACAAAACTATGGAAATAATTTATGCTTTGGAAAAAGTTAAAATTATTTGTTTGCATCCATGTTTTTCTTTTATTTGGGTCGCTCGGATATAAAGTAATAATCAACCTAACTAATGGGTAATGTTTTTGTAGGATTTGATCTAAATATTTGTCAATCATGATAAAATACATGTAGGACCAAATCCACTCCCAAGAATTTCCATTGGAGAACAAATCAAACAAAAAATTGAGTTCCTTAATATTTTTTGCCCATCCATGGAAAATTTAAAAAAGACAAGGGAAAAGGTAAAGGGTTGGGAATAAATATATGTTTTTAATATATTTTACATACTAAGAGATATTGAGGAAAAATAGATTATTGAAAAAATTATTGAGGTAGAATCTTAATCATCCTTTACCAAAAAAAAATATAAATAATAAAATATCATTTCTATTATTTATTTTCATAGATCCAATAACAAGATGGATAGAGTTGGATATAGTTTCCACCACATTCCTTC
Source organism: Torreya grandis (assembly GCA_037957365.1). NCBI lineage: Eukaryota > Viridiplantae > Streptophyta > Pinopsida > Cupressales > Taxaceae > Torreya > Torreya grandis. The sequence goes on from JARHVA010000257.1 coordinate 4,731,683, forward strand.
ATTTAAAGCAAAGATGTCTTCATAAATGAGGATGTTGAGGTTGAAGGCTCCAATATTATTGGGACCCCTACCATAGTCCATAGTAAATGGAAAGGAGACGAATCTTCTTCTAGAATGAATATTAAGAATTTTTTAAAAACTTATTCCATGGAATTTTAATAAACTCTTATGGAAAGAAAATAAATATTTATTTTTAATCAAAACTTGATTTTACACCATATAAGTTTTTATAACTATCTCTTAAACATATTTCAATACATTGCAATAATTATTTTGACATTCACCTTCCCTAAAACTCACCTTAATTGAGAAAATAAAAAATTCCAAATTTGTGGTTAGAAATAGTTTAATATTTAATTAAATCTTATAAATAGCATTATGTCTAAGAAAATCTTGAAAGTTAATACTAAAAATGAATAGGAAAAGGTGGATACCACTAGGAAAAATTTACATAAATTGGGGCTAGTCAAGATTGCATATAAGAGACAAGGGAAAAGGTAAAGGGTAGGAATCAAGACATGTTTTTAATAGATTTTACATTTTTAAAGATATTGAGTCAAAAAATACTATTGGGAAAATTATAGAGGTAGAAGCCTCAAAACATCCTTCTAATCCTCTTTTACCAAAAAAATTCATTCATAATAAAATATCATTTCCATCATTTTTTTTTCATAGATAAAACAACAAGATGGATAGATGTGGACATGGTTTCCACACCATTATTTCACTTAAATAAAATATATCTTCACAAATGAGGATGTTGAGGTTGAAGTCTCCAATATTATTGGCATCCCCACCATAGTCCATATGGAAAAGAGAGAAATTATATTTTATAATGAATATCAATAAAATGGTAAACACTTATCCCATGGTATTTTTATAAATTATTATAGATATCCCAAAAATCTATATTCTTAATCAAAACTTGATTTTGCATCATATAAGTTCTTACAACTATCTCTTAAACATATGTCAAGACATTATAACACTTTTTCTAAAATTCACCTTACCTAAAACTCATCTCAATCATGAAATAAAAAAATTCAAAGTTATGGTTAGGGGTCATTTAATATTAAATTAAATCACATTAATAATCCTAAGTCTGGAAAAATCCTAAAAGTGAATACTAAAAATGACTAGGAAAAAGTGAATACCGCTATGTAACATTTACACAAATTGGGGTTAGTTAATACTATATATAAAAGTCAAGGGAAAAGGTAAAGGTTTTAGGATAAAGATATGTTTTTATTATATTTTACATTTTGAGTGATATTGAGGAAAAATATATTATTGGGAAAATTATAGAGGTAGAAGAATCATAATATCCTTGTAATCCTTATATACTAGACAAAAAATATATAATAAAATCTCCTTTCCATATCCAAAAACAAGATGGATAGAGTTGGACATGGTTTCCACCACACTCCTTCACTTAAAGAAAATATGCATTCATAGATGAGGATTTTGAGTTTGAAGGCTCCAATCTTATTGGGACCCATACCATAGTCCATAGTAAATGGAAAGGAAATGAATCTTCTTCTACAATGAATATCATGAAAAAGGTAAACAATTATCCCATAGTATTTTAATAAATTATTGTAAAGATGCCAAAAATATAAATTCTTAATCAAAACATCATTTTTCATCATATAAGTTTGTACAACTATCTCTTAAACATATCTCAATATATTGTAACACTTATTCTAACATTCATCTTCCATAAAACTTACCTCAATAAAGAAATAAAAATGGTCAAAATTGCATTTAGGTGTCATTTGATATTGAATTAAATCTTATTAATAATTTTAATTCTAAAAAAATCCTAAAAGTCAATACTAAAAATGACTAGGAAAAAGGTGGATACCACTAGGCAACATTTACACAAATTGGGGCTAGTCAAGACTGTATATTTCTATCTTATAAAAGTTTTATAAATTATGTAGTTGCAAGTAAATATTGAAACCAATTTAGCATGGAAAAGTATAATTACCTTCTATGGTCGAGACAATAATTTTGTTTTCCTTTTATGAATGGTGAATTTTAAAAGAAAGATGTTGTAATATATATAATATAAATAAAATTTTAGAATCAAATAAAATGGTGACATATGTTATAGAAACTCTTTAATGAAAATGGATATTAGAATGATTGATACATAAAATAATTGCTAGTATACTCCTATTTTTTGAAAAAATCGATGATTTTGAACAACTAATTGAAAACCATAAAAAAAAAATTAAGAAAGGATTTTTTCATTTTTTATTGTTGGGACTACACTTACACACACACACACACATGGAAAATTAAAAAACTATTTTTTTTAGATATTCCTCAAATGAATGTGGTTTATTGGATTATAATTATTTTTAGATATGCAAAAAATGGGATTATTGAAACATCGTTGTAGATTTTTATAAAAATGCAATTGTTAGGTATAAATACCAAATCAACAACCTTTGGTAAGATTCTTCCAATGCATACCAAAATGGGAGATTTTAAACATGTTATATAGATCCATCACAGAATAAATGATAGTGTTTTTTTTGTCAAATAATGTCATTTTGACTTCCTTAATAGATATGTATGTGAAATAACTAAAAACATTTGAGAACCCAAAATAATTTAAATTTAAATCTTGATCTAGTTTAGAAATTTAGTAACATAATCAAAAGTGGGATTTCGTCATATTTTATAATTGTAAGTGCCCCTATGGACATGTATGAAAAATGTGGAAGCATACACAACACATGAAATATTTGAAAATTTTCCTAAAAGGGACATAATTTCATGGATTACAATGTTTGAAGAATATTTATAAAATTATTTTTATTGTAAATGCCTTAGAAAATTTTAAACAAAATTAATTGGCAAGTGTAAGGCTAGTTTATACGACCTACTATAGCATATTTCTAACATGTGCCAAAATGGGAGCCTCAAAATAGGGAGAAAACATCCATGAAAACATCATTTAAATTAGATATGTGTAAGATGTTATAATTTCAAAGTGTCCTAGTGAACATGTATGAAAAATGTGAAAGCACAAATAAGCCACATGAATCTAAAGACAAAATTCTTAAAATATATGTGGTTTCATGAACTATAATAATTATAAATTATGAAAAAAATGGGTTTATTGAAAAACCTTTAGAAAAATTTAATTAAATGTAATTACAAGGTGCAAATAAGAAATTTGAAAATTTTGCCAATATCCTCCCAAGCATGTGCTAAAAATGGGATATTTTGAGTAAATCATGGGCATCCATCAAAGTATAATGCAAAGGATATTTTAATAATATATTATAGTTTCAATCACCCTGATAGGCATGTATGAAAACGTTGAATCATATATAAGGTAGAAGAACTATTTTAAAATATGAAAAGGGATGTGGTCTCATGGAATGAAATGATTTCAGGATATGCACAAATGTATTTTTTGAAAAAGCATGATAAAACTTAAAAAAATACAATTAGCAGGTGCAAATCTAGAATCCAAAACCTTTGTTAGTATCCCCCCCAAGTGTATACCAAAATGTCAGATTTGGAACTTGAACTAGAATCCATCAAAGCTTAAATTAAAGTGGATTTTTCATTAGTATATTACTATCTTGCAGTGATAATTATCAATGTTGTGATTATTTAAATTAATAATTATACAACTAATATTTATATCTTGTAAAAATTTGCAAGTTATCACTCTATCTTTAATTTTAAATTTATTCTACTAATTTTAATTATTAAGTTATTCCTATATGTTTAAAAGGAATTATTAAACTCTAATCTAGTACCATTTTAATGACTACAACTATAATTTAGAGTTAACTTTAGTGAATCAACAAACTTGTATAAAATATATACAATTAAATAATTCACAAGTACTTTGAATTTAATTCAGTAAAAAAATTGAGAAGATAATACTTATGCATGTAGTTATTTTATTTATTTTTTAATTAATGCAATATTAATAAGATAAAACAATTTAATGTTTATATTATGTAAAATAGGGCATTAACCATATAAACATGAATATAAAAGAGAGAATGTTATTTAACTTACAATATTTAGAATTAAAAAGACAATAGGGAATAGATGCACTTAGTTTATTTTCTAATTTTTGTTTCTCATCACATTCATCACAATCACTAGAAATAATATCTATCTACTATGCAAATGATCATATTAGGAAGGAGGACTTCAAAGCCTATGTAAACTTGGTCAGTGAAGCTCAAACCCTTGCAATAACTCATATTTTCTAGTCTATATTGATATAGTTCCATTTGATTATGTACATCTATGACACCTCAAATTTATGAACCTAAAATTATATATGATTTATGTATGTGCACTCACATTTGGTCTTGTAGCTAATCTTTATTTTCTTTGTCCTTGACTTGAAAACCCTAGTTGCAATTTTGAAATAAAATGGACTTGGGAAAAGGGGTTAAAAATATGGTTTGGATGGTCCCAACTTCTCCCTAAAATCAATTTATAATTTCATACATTCCAATACTCTTAAGAGGGATCAAACCACATGTGTATATCATACCTTAAAGTGGGTGTGTGCACCATCATGATCGTGATAAAATGTAATGAAATAATTGGATTTCAACACTTGACAACATGAAAGTTTGACATGCATCTTATTTTTATACTTAGCCCTAGGGATGCTCATTTTATGGGGTTTTAGATGTGTAAATATTTGTGGTAATGTCTTAACAGAGTGATAATGGATGTTTAAAAGTAAATTCTAAGTAGTGAATAGTTCAATAAGTGAGTATGACCTTAGGATTGATTTGTATTGATAGTTGAATATTCAATATTTCCCACTGTGACTGACTTATTAAACATGTATAGGAAAAAAAGGGAGACATTTTAATTTGAATAGTAGACATTGAAGATTCCTAGACACTCCTGGTAGAGGCAAAAACAAAAATTGTCTGACTATTACTAGTTTTTTTGGGAGTAAAAATCAATGATACTGGATATGGAAATAATTTATTTAGGATTATGTAGTGTTATTTAATAGGCTATGGTGATCCTAAATTTACTATTAAATTAGGTTGGCCAACATAATAGGTGGGTAAATAGATTGGGGAAAGAGTGGAAAAGAGTCAAATGTGTAAGCACAAGTCCACATATTGCAAGATATGTTAAAATTGATGTTTAAAAGTGTCTATTACTAAAGTTATTATATAAAAATGCCCTTTTTAGTCTAGTATTTAAAATGATAGACTCAAAGGATAAAATAATAAATTTGGAATATTTGATTAATCTCATTTGACCATTGACAAGTATACCCAAAATATCCCATTTGTTCCATATAAAACCTGCAAGGAAACATGTCTAGATTAATGTCTACTAATGATATAAAATATGAAATAATCTAAAGAATAATTTTTTAAAAAATTGAAAAACCAAGGAAGGAATACACCTAAGGGCAAGAAAACCAAGATGTTGTTTTCTTATCTCATTTGGATAATGTCATGGGGTGATTATGCTCCAAATAGATGCAACCACTAAAAACCATGTGTTGAGGAATATTAATGCCTCAACCACCATTGGATAAGGATAAGTGTTAAAAATCTATCACCACATAAACATCAAATTTACTACTCAAAATATGATCATAACTCCTTTTAGAACACTAAACCAGGTTTGTATGAAAAATTGAAACCTCTATATAGATGTTTATGTCAAGGTGGAATCCAAAAACAAGATTTTATGTCAATTTGGAACCCTAAAACATGTTCATACATAAATTCAAAATTAAAATCAAATGATGAAAATAGATTTTAGATCCAAGGTGCTTATGGAGCAATATCGATCCCCATCAATAGATAACATATATATAGAAAAGTCTTTTCTTAAACAACATTCATGCCCCAAATTTGATCCATCTACACATCAGAGTATTATTGAATGTCATAACCTATCTATCAAAATGTCATTGAGTGTCTCTAAATTTTTTCAATCTAATAAAACTATTCAATATAAACTATACACATTATCTCATAACATCATAAAATATCCCATTTAATCTTTAGAACCATGTATAAGGTCCAAACATATGCCTCAATATGCTCAATCTGTCCCTTTTGAATAACATAATCTGATCCAATGGATGATATATTTTTCTAGTATGGCATGAATATCTAAGACAAGAAATTATATGGACTCATTTTGAGGTGAGGGATGAAGCCTATAAATGACTCATTTAAAAATAATGAGATATGCACATCATTAGTTATATATAAAAATGTAATCATGTAAAATATGTATATAAACATGATAAAATATGCCAAAATATAAATATTTGGTCAGTTTAGCACATATGAAATATGTAATCTAAGGAAATGTGAATGCAAGTGTCATGTCGAAAAGATATAACAATTAGGCATGTAGTAATAATAAATGTATTAGATGCATGATTGAAATCATGTAATAGTACATAATAAAATTATATGTGATAGAAATAATTGCACTAAGCTAAAAACTAGTTAGATTTGTATCTAAATACATACATACACATAAAATATCATGATCATAAAGTACATAAGCCCTCGACACACAATATGAATTTCAATTAATTATGAGATGAAACTAAAAAGACACAACCATGACATGGACTAGAGGTTACTCTAATACAACTTACACATAATTCAAAATAATATAATCAATGAACTAAATGAAGATGCAATATAACACACATCAATGTTCACACAATATAGTAATAATCAACTTGAATCATGTATGGAGTAATAAATGTTAATATAGATAATAAAGCTATGTCATCATCTAATATAAAGATGTGAAAAATCCATATAAAAAAACACCCTAAGAAATATATGCAAGAGTGTTAGCAATGGTCCCTGGAATCATTCATAAGGGCATGATAGTTCTTGTAGTCTGCAAATCTTACAATATAGATCTAAATTATTACATAAAACTATAGCATAACTAAGGTCAAATAATTTTCATAATATTATACATGGATTTCTTATTTTTATTCATTAATGTACATGTACTTATTAACATTTAACATATACAAAGTTCATAATTAAACATTATTAAATAATACAACCATTCATAAGGAAGATATGATCAATTCAATTACAAGATAAGTTTGAAAAAATGTTACTAATTCAAATATCACCATATGTTTATCTTCACTACATTCTAACCTATTCTTTTATAAAAGTAGAGTATATATAAGACTATAAAGAGACTATGGCTCTTCATCTTCATTAAATTTTATTTTTTAGGATCAAATAAATCATTCAACTTTCATGTGTATTGGTATATTTAATTTTATTATAGAATATTTTTTCCATAGTTGTGCACCTAAGAAAATAAGAGTTACAATGAGATAACACACTGGGATGTCATCCAAGAAAAATATTTCTCATGCACTTACCCAAAACACATCGCTTAAGACCAGTTCTCATTTTTTATATCACATGAATGTGTATTAATCTACTTTCATAATCTTGGGTGATCAAAAAAAGAATTAGTCCTAAAATCTTACCTAGTTTCGTATCTAACTCTTAACTATTCATTCACCACTTAACCAAAAAATTAAAAATAAGTTGGTACGAACTAATAAAAAACAATATTAACACCATTATAACCATGAATATATGTACACAAGTATTTCATCAACACAATAATCCTATCATTACATTCATAATTTATATCAAGATTACAATGACTATAGGATTACAAATATCAACAACTAATCAACAACAATACTGAGTAAAACAAGGGGGTATTTTTACATGGTTCACCCTAAACATTTAATTACAAAAGTAAATACAAACAAAATGACTCACCAAATAAAATTAATAACAATGAGTCATGTAAATCCATTTACAATAAATTATGAGGACCCCTCAGCTGAATCCCACTTCAACTCACCACTTGAGCACTCTGGCATGCCAATTTCATCAAAAATCAGCAATAAAAGAATATTGCCCCAAGTAAATTTACGATTAGGTAGGTGGTGTGCCTTCTCTACATATACAATAATTTTATTATAAAAATATTGTGACCATATATACTTCAACCCAAGTGTTATCTAATGGGAAACATACAAGTGCACCATGTCTACTTCCTTCCATGTATCTACACCTCCAACCTTGGTCATAACCAATCATGCATCCACTCTAAGGTTGGGATCTTGAAGACTAGTTATATGCATTATGCAGCTTTATTTATTATATTCAAGTGTCATTTTAGTCTTCTTAGTTTACTCTTGATCTTCTAAATAACCACTGAGGTCAGTACTCAAGCATTATAGAATTGTATCTTTCCTAACTCTCAAGATAAGAAACCTCATGTACATGTAAGATAAGAAACCTCATAGCCTATGCAAGTGTTTTGAAGTAAGGTAAATTAAACAAATGAAAAATTTTGACATCATTGAGTTTATTCAAAATAGTAAGGTCATAATCAAGTTCATTTCAGATATTCTATCATTCATCCTAGTAGTCACATTGTAACTACACCTTATTCCCTGGTTGGTAGTGATTATATTAAAAAACTTGGCAAGTTAGTACAATAGACTCCCACTTATTTATACACAACACTAATTCACAATACTACATATCTTTAATCAATTCTAGGGGTGGGTAAGGTGGTGATGCTTTCTTTTTCACCTACTGTGCTATGAAATATTCTTTCTTATTCATTATCTTGGTCTATTGTGGCAAGATTTCCTCATGAACATCAAATTCAACAAGTACTTATTCACTTATTAAATTTATTTATACTCCTATTCTATCAAAATCTTTTTCATCATGTATCATAGGCAAGGGATCATGATGCTAGGCCTTTTTATTTTGCTGCATCACCTTCTAAGGATCTTGAAGGTTGAGGCATGGCCATCTAACCCTATTAAATGAATACATGTTTATTGCTTTAACTCCCTTGACTCTCCTACTTCAACATTCTCCAATGGTAGATGTTAACACCTAAAACATGTAATTACTTCATTCTATGCTCACTTAATCACTATTCCACCACTTTTACTATTCATTATGATTGCCTTTCTCCAAAATATTCAAATCAGACATTAAAAGTTGATAAACACTCTTTTAGTATTTTGAAAATGCTCTTCTTAGCTATATAAACTCATAAATTAGAAATAGTAAAGTGTAAAAAATGATTATTGATTAACCCTTTATATCATCGAGGGATTATCCACATTTACTTCCCCATGACCTCATCCATAATCTCACATATTTAATTCATCTAATGGTATTTTAATGATTTACATTTAGGACACTTGCCATTAAAGATTATTTTTTTGCATTTAACACATCTATCCCATCCTGTGATTTTCTCAAAGTGCATGATAACTATATATAATTATAGAAATTTCCATTCCTAAAGTGGGAACCTACTTTATTTATCTTAACTCTTTATAGAAATTATGTGATAAATAATGTGTATCTACTTGTTCTTATACACCCATTTTTCCATGCACATTCCTTTCCATCATATCCTTTGTGATCTATAATTTTACTTGTTTCATACTTCTTACTCCACACTAAAAGATGTCTTTGTTCCTCCACAACATAAAAAAGATAATAATAAAGAAGCACATGTTGATATAAACCAAAACAAGGGTGTAAAACCAATGACACACCTTATTGAAAAAAAAAACAAAATCCTAAACTAAACTAGTGGCATATTCCTTATTAATAAAAAGGAAACATCACTCAAAATAGTAGGGGCAAAGTTGAATACCATTAAAATGGCCTAGAAGAAACTTATCATCTAATCTCTTGAACTTACACACACTAGTGGGATGTATACTATGAATAATAAATAGATCATCCCAATGAATGAAAAAATTTCATGAATGGCACATGAACTTGGAGTCATAAACCAACACCTGCATACCTAGAGAAAAATTCTTATTATTAATGTCTATCACGCCAGGCCTTCTATTTTTAGTTATCCACTCCTTAACTCTGATGTGATAGAAAATGGGTTTTATCTAATTAAATAAAATCATCTAGGTGCACTTTTAAATATTCATCGTCATCCAACCAACTAACATGCACAATACATAGAGAAGGTACAAGGAACTCAAAATTAGGAGAAGATTAAAGGGAGTACTCTTATTTAACCATTTATATGTGGTCTAATATACCCATAATATCATATAAACATGATCATCCCGTTAGTGTGACCAATATTACAAATTTTCATCAATGTATAACCCAAGATTTTATTGAATGCTTCAATTATACCATTATCTTGAGGGTGATAAGGTGTAGTCTTGTGGTGTACAATCATGAACTCAACCAAAAGGATGTGGATTATTTTTTTAAGGAAATGAGATCTTAGATTGATATTCAAAGTCAATGGACATCCATAATTTATAATAATATTCTCCCAAATAAATATAGTAGTAGTGGTTGTAGTACAATCCCAAGGTGGTACTACATTAGCACAAGTGAGGTAATTAATAGAAGTAATGACATAACACGCTCTAGTATGCCTCTCTACTAGAGTAATGGGGATTAAAAAATAGACAATCCATTTCTGAAAGGGTTCATGAGCCATAATAAGATGAAGGGACATAACATCCATTCAATTTGGTTTACCCATGTGCTGATAGATATCAGATTGGTATCCATAAGTTTTAGTATCCTTAAATGGAGTAGGCCACCAAAATTAAACTAATAGAACATTTTGCACTATAACATCAGTAACATAATGTCATCTAGTGACACCCTCATAAAAATATTAAATAAATTTAGCTTGCTCATGCTACATGATGTAGTGGCATAATACTTCATCCCATCCAAGCTTATAAAGGTCACCCCTAATGAGATGGAAAGGAGCAACATGAATAACCAACTACTTTTTCTCTTAAGTATTGAGGTGGGTTGGTGTTGAACCTATATTAAGGAAAGCTATGATATCCTCCAATTCTTTTAGTATAAGTGATAATTGAAAAAGTTACATATTAGGGTATATCATCCTTAATGGAATGCACTAGTTCACAAGATTCAATTCACAAGAAGTGATCAGGTTCATAATTAGCCTTAGTTGATTTCACCATCATAGAAAACTTTTTTTTTTTGAAAGAACACAATCCATAAAAAAATGCATCCATGCAACATTGTATTTTCCATGAGGTGTTTCAGTGCTTCATGGTCTATAAATAAAATGAATGGGGTGGCCAAAAAATACTAACAAAACTTATAAAGTTCATAAACCATGGAAAAGGCTTCACATTCTATAGTTAAAAATTTCCATTTAGCTAGAGTTAACTTATGAATTGTAAAGTATATATAATGATCAAGGTTTCCCTCACTAGGTTGAGTAAGGATGATTCTAACTACCATGCCTAAAACATCAACATGCACATGAAAGGGCTTCATCTAGTCTAGAAACTAGAGAATGGGGATAGTGATGAGCATGTCCTTCAGTGTGATGAATTCCTACTAGTGAGCATATGTCTTGATCTAAAAATTGAAATACCTAGTTGAAATATAATTCAAGAAACAAGAACAACACAATTCAAATAATGCTATCTATGAGAAGAGATGTTTTATTGATCAAAATTTGCAGACCCAAACATATGCCTATCTTTGAGAAGAGATGTCTAATTTACATTTTAGGTTACATCTTAATTTATACATGTTTTTAAGGTGGGAGGAAGATTTGGAAGGTCACCAATATTGATGGAGATCGAGTGGTTTGACTTCCATGATTTACAATAATACAAAATTTGAGGAATTACTATTTTTAGAAACTTACTATTTTTAGACTGCACTACTAAAATTAAAATTTGGGGCACTTATTTTAGATTTTATAGGGTAAAAATTAATTAATATAATCTCAATTTAATCTCATAATGTTCCCCTCATTATTAGATTTTCAATGGTTCAAACGGTGAGTCAATTGGAGCTACGATGCAAAAGTTATGGCTCCTAGAAGTTCCATCATCCATTTGGGGTGGACCCGTTACCCAAATTGTAACCTAAATTATTATGTGGATCATTCCTCCCTCCTTGAGAAGTAATGGTTCCCATTGCATCAATATGTTTCATCAAGTGTTGTATTTGTATTATGATTTGATTCCTAATGCATACTTGGAATGGACTGTGCTTTATGGAACTATGCAAGGCCTGATTGTTCACCATTTCTATCTGACCATCAATCTATGGATGGAAGGTTGTGAAATTATTTATATTGGTATCTATTTAATTATGTTTTTATGATGTTTGTGTAGTCAAGGCTGCAACATCAGCCCTTTTGGATTCTTGTGGCTTGACCACCATAAGAACAAATTTCTTGGCACTAATCAGAGAGATAGATGTAGAAAGTGGTACCTATGGTACCCTGTAGCACTGTGTTACAAGAGTGAGATTGATCCTTTGAGTTCTTGATAAATATATTCCATGTTGATCATACATGAATGGTTGACCAAAGATTATATCACAAACAGCTAGATTGACCACATCACATAAGACCTCATCTTGGAAAGGTTTTATTGCATATGAGAGAAGACATTTATGGGTGATATAGAGGTTTCTCCTTGGACTCAACCATCCAATACTATATGCATTTTGGTGAGGCTTAAAAGATAGATTTAGGCTTTTCAAAACATTAGCAGAGATTAAATTCTTTTGACTTCCACTATCAAGAATGAAATGTGGAGGCTTACCTTTCATCCATAATTTAGAGTGAAACAACCTTTCCTTGTCATCTAGCCTTTCCTCATGGGTCTGTGATGAAGCAACAATGGCTTCAGAATCAACATCTATAATATCTTCTTTAATCTCTTCAACTACAAGGTTTGTATGAGGCAAAGTAGTGGATGTTGAGGATTGTGACTCAGAAAGCAGGGACTTGATGGCTCAACATTCTTCTTTGGAATGAGTTCTAGATTTTTGATAATCACACCACTTCTCAATCTTTCCTTCTTTTCACTTCCAATTTTGGCTTCGTGTTTGACCTTCTTTGTCACTTTTCCATTTTGAAGGCTGACTCTTCGTATTCATTCTTCCATGCTTCTATTCAACCTTCACTACAAACTTGTACACCTAACCAAGGGTTTCCAAATTGAAGAGTTCCATTTCTCCCCATATGTACCATTGTAGTCCACCACGATATTTCAAAACTTTATGTTTATCACTTTCTTGGATGCATAATCTCATAGATAGAGAATGAAAAATGTCAGTGTAATCTTGAATAGATTGTTCCTTACCTTGGTGAAGTTGTTACCACTCTATATACAGATCGTCATATGCTCCAATAGGGTAGTATTCTTCCTTTACAGCTTCTATGAAATCATCCCTGGTAGGTTCCACCTCAAGGTCAATATCATCTACATTGAATCTCTTTTTGTATACTTCCCACCAATTTTTGATAGGCAATGATGCTTTCAAAAGAGCCAAAGTGATCTTCTCTTTATTGGGGAATTTATTTATAGGAAAATAAGATGACAATTGATCTAATCAATTTTATACTACATTAGCATTGATTTTTCCTTCAAATGTGGGGATATCAAAATTCACCTAAACCTTGAAGGGTGTTGGGGCACTGAAAGGATGTGGGGGTGTAGATGAGGAGCTAGAATTTCCCATTGAGATTTGTTAGAGAATTTGAGCAAATTGTTATAACATCTATGCTTGCTACTATTGGAGGACATCATTCACCATTTCCTTGAAAGGATCTAATGTCTCGGCATTGTCTGCCATTTGAAGTCATTTGGAGTGAATAGGTGGGTAGTCTATTGGTTTTATTTTCCACCAAAACTTCCTATAATCTAACCTCATCCTCGGGATTATAAACTCTAAAGAGAAACTGATCTGATACCACTAATCCAAAACTCAAAAGCTCTAGTTGAAATATAATTCAAGAAACAATAACAACACAATTCAAATAATTCTATCTCTGAGAACAGATGTTTTATTGATCAAAATTTATAGACCCAAACATATGCCTATCTCTAAGAAGAGATGTTTAATTTCCATTTTAGGTTACATCTTAATTTATACATTTTGTTAAGGTGTGAGGAGGATGTGGAAGGTCAAAAATATTGAGGGAGATTGAGTGGTTTGACTTTCATGATTTATAACAATACAAAATTTGAGGAATTACTATTTTTAGAAACTTACTATTTTTAGATTGCACTACTAAAATTAAAATCTGGGGTACTTCCTTTTGGTTTTTAGGGGTCAAACTTCATCAATATTAGCTCAATTCCATCTCATGATGTTCCCCTCATTTTTATCTTTCCAACAGTTCAAACGGTGAGTCAATTGGAGCTATGGTGCAAAAGTTATGGCTCCCAGAAGTTCTGTCATCAATTGGGGTGGACCCATCACCCAAATTATCGCCTAAATTATTGCCCAAATCATGTCCATAAGAATTGACCATTATATTTAATTAATTCCTCCAAAAACATTAGGATATTGTCATAGCCCTGAATTAACTTATGATAATACCATGTGTGTCTTAGGAAGGTGCAAACCTCATGCTGGGTAGTTAGCACTAGAAGGTAAAAAATGACTACAACCCTAGTTGGATCCACTACGAGCCCATCATGACAAATAGCATGACTTAAAAAAAAATATAAATAGGGTAATAAAATTTCATTTTCTCATATTCAAACAAATCTAAAGGTATCAACAATGCTCAAGCATAAGGATAATATGAAAATAATGTTCCCACACTAAATCTTAGATGGTCTAATAATCCAAGTACACTTGAAATAATTTATGAATAAAATACTTAAAATCCTTGATTTCAATTCATGAAAATATGATTAGAGTAGTCCTCAACCTAAATATCATGCATTTCAAGCAAATGAAACCCATTAAATTATAAAGGTGGTCTTCATTTTATCTTCCTTTATAATCTAGACCTAATAACATCTAAAAAAACCATTAGTGAAGGTATAAATCTTGTACCCATTAACTCTTAATATGTCCTCAGTGAGAGACACCAAAATAGGGTCAGTTATGCAATAAACATTGAGTACTCGATATTGTACACAAACATGAATGTGAACATCCTTATTGATGCTAATCACCATGGGGTTCACCCATTCAGACTCATCACTAATAGTGATAACTCTAGCACATAAAATACTATTAATCTCCTCCTTGACTTAAGAATTAAAAAATGATTCATATGATAAGGTTTCTTTGTAATGGTTCAAACACCCTCTACTAACTTGATGTGCATCTTACCTAATGAATAATGCACTCTTTTCATCTCAGTGTGATTATGTGTAAAAATGTTTTGATACTCCTTTAATAGTTTAAAAACCTTGGAGATCTTAGTATGAAACCAATAATTCCCCATAATGGCCATCTTGAGCATTTCCTCTATTCCAAAATTACATTGAATCATATGAAGTGGATCTAAATATGGCTACTAGTCATTTTGTATGGTGTCTCTAACATTGCTTGCTCCATACTCAATATGTAAAGCCAAGTGATCAATGGAGGGATATGGTAGGTTAGAATTAGTACCTTCATCAACCTATTACACAACCTTCTAGTTTACTTTCAAAATCTATTCCCTTAATGCATGGTCTAATTAAAATTCAATCGGTGAAGAAAATGAAACTTTTGTATCATATTATTGGAAAATGGATAGGCTCTCATCATGCTTTACATATATATGTCTTATACAGTCTTCAAATGACATTAGATTACATAAAATGACTTACCATATGGCTTGTAATGTCAGGTATAAATATATCTAAGGAGATGAGTAAGATAACACCAAAATCATATTATTTTGAAGAACATTCTAAGAATCTATATTCAAGAATCATTCTTGATGTATATACCATGATCTACCCTAGGCACATAGAGTACCATAGAATGCATAAACCCACATATTCTTAAGAAAAGATGTCTTATCCAGATTCTACATGTTTTAAGAGACATCAAGATGATATTTTGGAACATTAATTCCATCATAACTTAAGGTTACATGAACATGATTATCATGGTGAAAATTATTATGCATAACAACATGAACTCAGTCTCAAGTGAGTAAATTATGATGGTGAATTATCCACCATTGAGTAGCTACTCCATAAAAAATATGGATAATAATTTTGTTGAGTTGTGGAGCTAAAAGCTTCAACTCTATGCAAACAGAAGGAACAGGGAGGTTGTTGAGTTCTAGGAGAACCGGCATCAGTAGCAGGACCGACGTCGGTCGTGACCAGTGCAAAAGGCCACCGGCAACGACAGGAAGTTGGCCGATGTCAGCAAAACTAGACTAGCAGGGACTGACATCGGTCGCTTGTGTGTTCCAGAACTGCTTGTTACACAGACAGTTAATTAAGTGAACGAAGTGTTTGCATGTAAAGGCCAATTAGAGTCTTTGGCTGTTGGATAATTGTCTAAATTAAGAGTCTAAGTTATTGTTTGAGTTAGGGATCTATTTATAGACCCATTGGCATGTATTGTAATTAAGGTATGAGATAGAAAGGAAGACAAGTAAGTTGCTTCCATTGTAAGATCATTGAGTTGTAGGTTGTTGCAAGCTCATAGGGGATCTACATGTGAGTATGCTCTGTTGAATTGCAGGTTGTAGGTTCATGGGAGATCAACTTGAAGTACTATTGAGTGCTTGGTGAACTGGTAGGGTTATTACTGACTAGTTGGAGAGGTGAACACCAATTCTGTTTGTGAGTTGGTTGTTGGGACCGTTTTTTATGTAGGAGAGTGTTGTGTGAGAAGAATTACTGTACACTTGAGGTGTGGCAAACCTCTGTAAGGTGAAAGAGTGTGGCGGCTCTTTGTTGTATTCTTTTCTGTAAAGTGTTAATATAAGATAGTGTATTGTCTCTCATATTTTGTGCTATTGGTGAATTCTAGCTACTTGTGTTTTTGGTTATTTCTGCATATTTAATTGCTTATATTTGGTAATCATACTGTGCTCTTTCTAAGGAGTAAGATCCAACAAGAGGAATCAAAACATGTGTGTTTATTCTTGGACTTCCCTGACAAGTGGTATCAGAGCTTTTGGTTGGGATACTAACAGATTGGATTAGATCTGGTTAGTGTGTTTTGATTACAGGTTACTCACAGGGTTTCTGTTTGAGTGGGAGTTGAGCAATGACAGAAGACAATAAGCTACGAATGGAAAAGTTTAATGGCAAGAACTACCAATTATGGAGGATGCAGATTGAGGATTATCTGTATCAAAAAGATGTGTACTTACTGTTGGGAGGGGTTACTTGCAAACCCTCAGATATGAAAGATGAAGAATGGGAGGTTCTTGATCAGAAGGCTCTGGGATCTATTAGATTGAGTCTTGCATAATCTGTGATTTCTAGCTTATCACAGTGTAAGACAATGGTGGAGTTGATAGAATCTTTGGCAAATTTATATGAAAAACCCTCAGCTTCTAATAAGGTATTTCTTATGAAGCGTTTATTTAATTTGCAAATGTTGGAAGGTGGATCTGTTCATAGCCATCTTAGTTATTTCCATGGTTTAGTAAACCAGCTAAGTTTAGTCAATATTGTATTTGATGATGAAATTAGAGCTCTCTTAATCTTGTGTTCATTACCTGAAAGATGGGAAGGTTTGGTAATGGCAGTTTCTAATACTGTGTCTCCTTCAAAAGTCTTAAAAGTGGATGATGTTGTAAGTGTGATCTTGAATGAAGAGATACGCAGGAATAGCACAGGTGAATCATCAGGAAATGCTTTGAGTGTTGAAGGCAGAGGAAGGCAAAGAGAAAAGATAGAGCATGGGAGATCAAGGTCCAAGACAGGCAAGAGATCCAAGTCTAGGTATGGCAGAATAACCTACTAGAAGTGTGGAAAGCAAGGGCACTTAAAGGGAGATTGCAGATCAGGTATAGATCAGCATGAAGAACATGAAGAAGAAGCAGATGTTGTAGATTATGCTGCACGGGATGCTCTGGTATGTTCTTTGGATAAAGTATAATCTTGGGTTTTAGATTCTTGTGCCTCTTTTTATGCATCCCCACATAAGGAATTTTTTCATGAGTATGTCCAGGGAGATTTTGGAGAAATTTATGTAGGGGATGGTAAGCCTTGTTAGATTGTTGGCAAAGGGAAAGTGAAGCTGAAACTACAGACAGGTAACACATGGGTGTTAAAAGAGGTCATGCACGTCCCAGTTCTGGAGTGGAATTTGATTTCTATTAGAAGTTTGGGTGATGAGGGTTGCACAGTAACTCTCACAGTAGACTCTTGGAAGGTTACCAATGGTACACTTGTTGTAGCTAAAGATAAGAAAGTAGGTACACTTTATCTATCTACTTATACTATTGATTCTCTTTCTGGGTTTTCTACTTTAGCTGTAGATTCAGAGATGTGGCTTGATAGGCTTGGTCACATAGATAAGAAGGAGATGCTTGTTCTTGAGTCAAAGGATATGCTTTCAGATTTGGAAGGTATGGATAGTGGTTTCTGTATGTAGAAGAAGAAGGTAACGTTTCTTGAGGAATCCGATGTTAGTGACATGAACAAGAAAGCCTTGGTTTTCAAGGAGAAGGTGACGGACAGAGTTTAGCACAAGATGTAGAAGAATTTTGAGCAGAGCAGGGGTGATTTGGACAAGGATTTGATCCAAAAAGAGCTCGCGGGAAAAAGTCAGGTCTCACAAGAAAAACACAGAGACTGACGTCGACAGGAAAACTGACATCGGTGTCCAGACAGGGACCGACGTTGGCTATGTGCAGACCGACATCGGTGACTCAGGGCAGATATTGACTAGTGTCGGCCAGGGGAAACTGACGTTGATAAGGTGGCAGTTGTAGGAAATCGACTTCAGTCATCTGTAGACTGAAATGTGACCGGCATCGGTTACTGAGATGAACTTTGGGTGGACAGCAAGCTGTCATGAAGTCTCAAGCACCCATATGGAGGACTGAAGGTGTAAGTAAGTTCTTAAATTCATCATTTCCCTTCTTTACACTACTTTTTGCTCACTTATGGCATAGGTCCAGGAAGTTATTGAAGAAGCAGAACAGGTAGATCCAGGAAACAGTGGGAGCTTGGCATGGATGAGGATGTGATTCCTTAGAGGAGTACCAAACAAGTGTTTTGGGTAGAGTGGCCAGCTGGAAGAAAGCACTGAGAGATGAATGAAGTGTTTGCATGTAAAGGCCAGTTAGAGTCTTTGGCTGTGAGGATAATTGTCTAAATTAAGAGTCTAAGTTATTGTTTGAGTTAGGGATCTATTTATAGACCCATTGGCATGTATTATAATTAAGGTATGAGATAGAAAGGAAGGCAAGTAAGTTGCTTCCATTGTAAGATCATTGAGTTGTAGGTTGTTGCAAGCTCATAGGGGATCTACATGTGAGTATGGTCTGTTGAATTGTAGGTTGCAGGTTCATGAGAGATCAACTTGAAGTACTATTGAGTGCTTGGTGAACTGGCAGGGTTATTACTGACTAGTTGGAGAGGTGAACGCCAATTCTGTTTGTGAGTTGGTTATTGGGACCGTTTTTTGTGTAGGAGAGTGTTGTGTGAGAAGAATTACTGTACACTTGAGGTGTGGCAAACCTCTATAAGGTGAAAGAGTGTGGTGGCTCTTTGTTGTAATCTTTTCTGTAAAGTGTTAATACAAGATAGTGTATTGTCTCTCATATTTTGTGCTATTGGTGAATTCTAGCTACTTGTGTTTCTAGTTATTTCTGCATATTTAATTGCTTATATTTGGTAATCATATTGTGCTCTTTCTGAGGAGCAAGATCCAACAAGAGGAATCAAAATAGGTGTGTTTGTTCTTGGACTTCCCTGACAAATTTTTATCCATTAATATTAAAACACATAAATAATCTTCCAACCATTACATGTACTCTTGGACTTCCATCTAACTATGAAATCTAGGAGCTTCATCTAACCACATGGGTGGTGCAACCATAATACGTCCATGAAGAATGTGAACAAACTGATGGCATTTAGGTTGCTTTCATGGAACATCCTCTTGACTAATATTTTACTCTCTATGATCCTAATAGTTATAAGCATCACTGGAGGTGTCAGAGATAGACTATGAATCCACCAAATGCAATATGTCATCTAGATTTAGATCAAGGAATTTAATGACTTGAGCTGTGACATTATAGATATGATTAATGTCCTTGTTAATGTTAACTATATCAATGAGAAGAGGTCATTTAGCATGGTCTAAGGGGATTACAACATGTTGATCATAATTTTCATAAATGATGTAGCCATTTTTTAAACTCAAGTTAGCATTATTCACATAACACCAATTATTACCCAAAAGACCTAAAAATATCATCAACTTTAGCCAAATCAATTGATTAAAAGTTATATTTGAAACTGACACCTAAAATGTCAATGGTGGAATCCTTAATAACCCATATGGGTAGTGCACGAGTCTTATTATCCATGAATAACACATGAGGAGAGAGATACAAAGCAAGGATTTCCATCTTTCTCCATCCATCCTTAGTAAGTATATTCACATTTTTACTAATGTCATGTAGGTTATATTGAATTATCCAACCATCAATAGCTACACTTACCAAGATATCTTTATCACCCTTCATACTAGGTGTGATATGAGCCTCTTGTCATTGTATAGGTTCAAATGATGATTCTCTATAGGATTTGGTTCTTGATGACTTAGCCAAATTATCAAAAGGTACATGATATCTTCATTAAGAATTTGTTTTCATAACTCATGTAACTTATCACACATTGAGTCTTAAATATTGAAATATTTTTGCATTTTAGCATGCATAGTTAGATCTCTACCCTCAAGGAATTTAATATCACCTTGTATCTCTCACACCAAAGTCATTATGTCATGTAACACTTCTTTTTGTTGTTTAGCATCTACATAACAATTTATACTAGGATCCTCCTATTAAACCTTATCAATAGGTGGATTGGAAATGGACTATGAAGGATCTCTACTTCGTGTAATAATATTGACCTTGGGACTATTTAGAGTAGTAGGGTGTATTCTCTATTGATCAGTTGGATTTTTTTAATTTGTATCATTATAGAACCCTTTTCATTATTCTCATTGGTGATGGTGGTATAAAAGTCTATACATTCTTCCAAATTTTGTTCATTCATAAAAAAATCACATGTGGGATAAAGTAGGTATTCATGTTGTTAATGCTCAAAATATTTGCATTTGTAGTAGGTTCTACATGGAAAATAACCACATCTACATCCATGATTATGACCTCTATAAGACTAGCCTCCATCATTATCTTAGTTATTAGCAACCTAAGTCTGAAGAGTACCACATGCATGCCCCTCATGAATCTCACTAATAAGGTGATAATCATTGCTGTCATGAATACATACATCACATAATTTACAATATGAGGATACCTTTAATTGTGTATCCTTATAATGTAGGGGGTAATCTCTCACATCATGTTATTCTTGTAAAATCTCATAGGATTGCTCCACCACAACAAAAATACTCTTTCTGGGACAACTATACCTATTATCATACTATGAGTATCATGAGTGTTATTTTTAGTGAGTTTATCCAACTGAGATGCCATAATAGTAAGTAGGGATTCAATAAAGGGACTAATACTTGTATCTATGCTTTCAATAGCTTCAACATGAAGGGAAACTTCTAAGGCATATCATAGATTAGTGAAGGTCTTTTAGGAAAATATGCATTATAAGGGATGTAACAAGCCTCCTATGAGCCACTAGGCATGTTGAGTTGAATTTATCTAAAATGAGAGCTTCGAAAGAAGTGTCTTAAAATATGCATGACAATCATGCACACTCTCAATGATTTCCTATTTAATATCCTTCAATGCATCAATGCTTCTTTTTTCAAACTTTATGATATCAAACTCTTGAAGAAAAAATGCCTTCAACTACTCATAATTCACCACAACATGTTGCAAGTCAAACTTTTGACACCACTTATATGTGAGGTCTAAAATAGTAGTGGAAAACTAAGTTGACTTTTATTTAGTAGAAATAATGTGATGCTATTTTCAGATATGTTCACACATGTGAACATGTTCTACTACATTTGCCACACAATTATACTTAGGTAAATAGAGTGTCATCTCAAAATAAATAGTGGGTAGACTAGGTGCAGTCAATAGAGATTGTTATGATGTAATTATAGTCCCTCTTGGACTTTATGGGCGAGGTCCACCAATGCCTCCTTCACCACTTCTAGATCTTGTATCTAAACCAGCATCAGTACCACCTCCCACACCTGTTGTAGCAACAAAAATACCTAATATGTTGGATGTATAAGTAGGTTTATTAAATATGGAAGGGTTGGTACTCTACCCACTAAATATGTTTAGTCCAACATGCATTCCAAAATTATCTATAGGACTGATTATGATGAAAAATAAATTAATAATAAAATGTTATCTCGGTCTTGTTCTTCAAAAGTATCTCTAATAGGTATAGTCTCTAACTCTACACTATTCATATCCAGATTTCATACAAGAACATCATCTAACTTAAGGGAATTAGCATACAATATGGGTGGGGAACTAGGTCTATCCAAATTAGAATTTTTAGTAACCAATACTTAACTTGTTTCTCCCATTCATACTTGTACTGGTGATGGGTGCATTCTTATGGTTGGGGAATCCTCATTATTCCTTTCAACCTCCCTATGGATCCTCACAACACTTCTCGAGTCCTTCTAACCTTTCCCTTGATCGGTTCTAATCATATCCCTCTACCTAGCCTCATCATACTTGCACTTTCACAACTCTTGCTGACTGGTTTCCATGTTGAACCAAAATTATTATATTAGAGTGTGCCCCTTAATCTCCCCACCAACTATACTACTCATCAAGAGAAGGTTTAGTCATCCATGTGGAATCTTTCAAGTCTATAATAAACTATAATCTTCTTAATCTCAAATGAAAATTACCTGAGATACCTTCTTTTTAGCTCTTAGAGGAAGTGAAATTGAGCTTCCTTTGGAAAAGAGTACATTAAGAATACATATTACAAAATATAACTATTCATGGTTTCCAACCACCAAACATCCACTATACACATCCAAGTTATTCCCAATCTTACCAGGGCCGATTGACATTTTACTAACTATGAGATCTTGCATTTGTAGTTATTTTAACATTCTTGCATGCAGGTTTAAAGCCAAACATGAAGGTAAATAGATACTTTTATAAAGAAATATAAATAGAGTGAGTCATACATATTTTATTCTACCCATGTTCATTTACAAACTCTTGATTCGATATAATTTAATGTAAAATTATCTTCTACTATAGTAACCCATCATTCATGATTCTCTATAGATGGCCATTTGAGACTTTTTACACCATCATGTAAACAAGGGATATGAGTCTCATAAATAGAACCAAAATGTTGGGATATTTTCTATCTATAATTTATTTTCCCTAGTTTCACACCTAATAAAATAATATTTACAATGATCTACCACATTAGTATATCACATAAGAAAAGGTTTCTCATGCACTCACCTGAATCATGCATCTTAAGACTATTTGTCATTACATTTATCATAGAAAGGTGTATTCATATACTTTATTTAGCTATGGAAACCAAACAATCACTTAGTCTTAAACTCATACTTAGTTATGTATGTAATTATTAACTATTCATTCATCACTTAATTAACAAAATAAAAAAATCTAGAGTAAACTGATAAAAAAATAATATTAAGTCCATTATAACCATGAATAGATGTAAACAAGTATTTCATCAACACAAACTTCCTATCATTACATTCATAAGTTATATCAAGATTAAAATGACTCTAAGATTATAATAATCAATAACTCATCAAATATAATAATAAGTTAAACAAGGATGTATTTATACATAATTCACCTTGACCATTCAATTAAAAAAGTAAATACAAACAAGATGACTTACCAATGATCATTAATATTAATCATTCATGCAAGTCATTTATAATCAATTCCTAAGGACATAGGCCTAACTAATCCTATATTATCTCTATGCTAGATCCTCATCCCCAAGAAACTATCTTCTCGTGGGCTGGTGTTGGATTCACACTTGACTTATTATTCTCTGATGTTCATGTGAACCACTCCCTAATAGACTTTATTTTCCATGCCTTCCCCAATTATTTTTCTAATATTTGAGTCCTACATTGTATGGTTCTCCATGTATCATGTTTCTTTGTTCCACATGACTTTCCTCTATTGTACCATGGTCTTCCACACCATGGTCTTCCACGCTGTGTCTCTCCCATACTGCATGTATTCAAATAGTAGTTAGCCAAAATTTAATCAAAATTAAGGGCCCAAAAATGTGATTTGTTATCCTACATCATACCATATTTAATAATAAATACATTACTTATTACACTTTTCACCTATTTATATTACAAAAATATGTGAAACTTATGTTTCACATCCTAACTAACACTTTTTTAGACTTCAAGAGTTGTCTTGTCTTGAGACAAAGATGTTAGTGGAGTATCACTTACTAGAGCTAGGTGGGGTTTCCATGAATTGAGATTATGTGTCAGTCAAGAAGTAATGTTTATATTTTTTTTATCAAAGTGTTATTTTTTGTTTTTCATTTCTTGTGCAATACTTAGTCACCCTTTTAGGTATTTCAATAAGTAGCATACCAACCACTGTTGTTTGTGATTTTCAATAGTTTGCATAATGAGGTGGCTAATATTTATGAGTTTTCAACCTTCCTTTCCCCAATCTCAAATATTATTACCTAAAAAAAATCATCTTCATAATTTGGTCAAAACTACAATGTTACAATACATTAGTATGACTGAAGAGGCATAGTCAATGAGACTGCATAAGTGTTAGCCTAAGAAGACTAGGTAATTAAGGATGAAGTTATAGATGAAGACATAGAATTTGATATCATACAATTTTTATTAAGAGGGGTATGAATTAATTGAGAATCCTTATTATAACATAGAAAGTTTTTTAGAGTTATCATGGTGTTATGATAAATATTCCCTAGTGAGTGGATGAAGTGACTTGATAGCCTATGTGACAATGATAAAGTGTGAAATGTGTTTGTTCTAGTGTGCTTTATGTATGTTTGAGTGATATTCAATATTGACATATCTTGAGAGGATCAAGGATGAGGATGAAGGTTGGAGCATGTATAATAAGTCCCTAAAATGTTATATATGCTTTGAGAGCTTGTTTATACAAGTGGAATTTATTTGGTCTATCATAGTTTTCATATAGACATGTTAAGTCTAGTGGCATAAAATATGAGTAGGGAGATTGATGATGCCACCATTGGTTGTGGGAATGAGTCAAGGGGAGCTGGTTATATGGTTTTGATCTTATTATTCCATAGTTTTTATGTACTAGATCTCAAGTTATGTATTGATGCATGATCAAAGATATGAGGGTGCAAAGTTGGCTTCTCAGTTAGAATGCATAGTTTTCCCATACTTAGCCAAATTTGTAGTTAGCCAGAAAGAGCTAGGTAAGCATATTGATGAGGTCACAATTCACATGAAAGGAGGTATATGGATAAATTGATCATATGGGTTTATTCAAATTTGGACCTAGTTTATTTATTCTAAAATTTAGATAATACGATATAGCATGAAAAAAGATATGCATGTACAAAGTTAGGCTCCCAAGCTTTTTGATAGTGTTTCCTATAAATAGAAAGATCTGAGTAAGAAAGTTGATGATATAATAGATTTCACATGTGGATATTTCTATAGAAGGTGGTCATATGGTTTTTATTAGTTTTGTACCTAGTTTATTTTCAATAATTTTTAGGTCATGCAATGTAGCATGTCAAAATTTATGCATTTACACAGTTATCCTCCCAAGTAGTTTGACTATGTTTTCCCATAGCCAATTTTATGATGAGGTAGAAAGATCGAGGTGATAATTTTGATGGTGTTATATCTTACATGTGTGAAGGTGTAAATATAATTTTGTCATATGGGTTTGTTCATTGTTTAGTATAAACCATTTTCACTAAATTTAATTTGATGTACTGAAGCATGACAAAAGTTATGGATGCTCAAAGTTGGCCTCTCAAGTAGATTTGGACATGGTTGGCTCTATGATTGAAGATTTTGAGAAGGCCCTTTTATGGATATATATCTCATATGCTTGAGAGATCTAGGAGAAGTGTGTTACATGGTTGGATTATTCTATGTGAGGAGATCATCTGGTCTAAATTTGAGATCCTGCATCGAAACATACAAGTTATTAAGGATAAAAATGGTTACTCAATCATATTGACAAGGTCCTCATAGTCATTTTTAGAAATGTTAAAGTTTGAGAAAGATTGATGGTGCAAATTTTCTCCAAGGATTCAAGAGGCAATGAGATGAGGAAAAGTGTAAAGGTACAGGATAATAATCCAATGGTGAGTGGGCATTTGTATAGTTAATCTAACGATGAGCATTGATCATTAAAGACCTGATTGATCTATAGAGATCAATAGAGTGATTTGAGTGAATATTTCAAGATTGCATGAGATGAGGTAAACATGATATATGTTTAATGTTTGGATTTGGTATTCTATGTATTAAAACTTGGACAAGATTGATGGTGTGAAATTGATCCTGAGTTGAGATTTCATGAGATTCAAGCATTGTGTTCGAATACTATGACCATTTTTATTTAATTATTTGAATTAATAGAAGGAAAAACCAAATATTTGTATTTTTACCATATATTTTTATATAAGATGAATTTTATCATGTAGTAAAACCCAAAGTGGTATAGGAATCCATGTGGCTTCTGGCTATATATATATTTGAAGATCTGAAAGTGAGTACACTCAAATATATTGAGCCTAAAAGTTGACTATGTGTTCATGCTTATTCTACAAGTGACCCAAGAAGGTTCTTTGAGTTTGTATTAAATTTTTTTCAATGTCTCACAATGATTTAGCTATTGGATCACATTTTAGACTCCATGAGGATGATCTATGGATTTTATAGGTGTGATAAATCTATCTTGAGTATGAACAATGTTTAAGAAATTGACTATGTGCACCAGGTTAGTGTTTGATTTGTTTGAGCATACATACAGGTGAGATAAGTTGACTATGATCATTTGAGGTTATCAAAGGGGACATAAGGAATGGAAACATGTATTTCAAATTGGTCATGTGTTCTTGTTTTTTCTTGAGGGAATGTTAAAGGAGTGAATGGGTTCACATCAGACCTATAAGGGATACACATGCCTTATTAAAAGTTGTAGTTCCTTACGGGAGACCCATAGATGCTATGGATAAGATATCAAGATTTTATTATACCATGTCTTCATATAAAAGATGCCTTAAGGGCTAATCCATACCTAATGGATGACCAAGGTAGTGATTATCAATATTTCTCTATAAATAGTGGAACCAAAGATGATGGGTTATAGATCTTTGTATGGGAGACTTTGGAGATTTTTGAGATAGGCTTGTGTGTGTATTATGAAGTGAAGGAGGGGTCAAGTGCCCTAAGAATGAGTTGATGAATAGAATATATTGAAGAATATTTTTATGACCTATTGGTCATAATTATTTTTGTATAATTATGTGATTGTTGTTTATGTGTGAGTGAAGGTGAAAGTGTGATAAGTAGAGGTCCATCATTAGGTGTTATTGACACTATTTCAAAGGTGGATTTGTTAATAGGTTTTTTTGTGGTATCTTAGCATATAAGGTGGTTTTATCCTCCTTTAAAGGGGAAATTTTCTAAAAGGTCTAGTTCTTGTTGCATCTCAGTTAGATGGGTGTGGTAGCACCTTGTGGGATTAGAGTCTCACTAAATAGGGATCATAGCTCCTTGATCATTTATATATGGTCTAAATTATATCTTGTTATTATATAAAAATATTCCAATTACAGGTTCCAATGGGTTTTATTCCTCAAGAGGGTTTCCCACATATGTCATGTGTTATGTGATTCATCTAGAATTGACCCTCTTGATTATTGCTATGAATGATATGTATGCTTCATTAATGATAATGGTAACTAGTTAAGTATTTGTAAAGATTAGAATTGAAGTTGTATTATTTGGGCTCATTGATACACCACCCTATCTCAATGATTGTACTAATAATTCATATCAAATCAAGGTCATTTGGTAAAATCTTGATAGCTTGAAGGTGGTCCAAGGTATAATTGCTAATTATAATGTGTAAGGTGGTTTCTCTACTGAGTAATAATCAATGTTCAATGGATCTAATTATGAATTTTAGAGTGTTAGGATGAAGACATACATTATGTCCCTATGGTTTGATGTATGTCAAATAGTATTGGATGCTTATGTTGCTCTTGCTATTCCTCCATCTAGTGTTGTAAATATTAAGTTGTTTGAGAACAACTCTAAGAAAATGAATGCCATCACTTGTGGTCTTAAAAAAACTAAGTTTACCAAATTAATTCATTACACATATACAAAGGAAATATGGGATAATTTTAAGACTATTTTTTAAAGAGATTCAAAGGTTAAGCTTGCTAAGTTGTAGACTCATAGAAGGCAATTTGAAAGTCTCAAGATGAATGAATAAGATAATATGGCATCCTTTCTATAGATATTTGATAATATTATGAATATCATCAGATGTCTTGGAGAATATTGAATAGAATACTATTGTTCCAAATTTATTAAGGTCTATATCCCTTAGTTAGATCTAAAAGTATCTGTTATAGAAGAGACTCATGACTAACTCAGTTAAAGATGGATGAATTGCATGTCACCCTTACTGTCTATGAGATGAGGAAAAATGATGATATAGAAACCAAGAAATAATATCCAAGGTAATAAATCCAAAGAGTATAACATATCTAACATTTATAATGATTAACTAATTTCTTTGATTACTAGGAAATTGAATACTAGCTCAAGAAAGTATAAGGGTGAACTACCCTTAAAATGTTTTAACTATGGAGAGATAGGAAATTTTTCTCAAAATTACCCTCATAAGCATGAGAAGAAAGATGATGAAGGACAAGATGAATAAAAAAGACATAATAAAAGAAAGGATTCATAAAGTATAATAACAAGAAGAGATCCTTAAAGAATAATAAGATTGTTTACACCAAAGAAGATTGCAGCTCACCAGATGAGAGTGAAGACAGTGACTTAGAATATGATTATGAAGATGATGGTACTATTCAAGATGAAGCCCTATTCATGGATGAGGAAATAAGTTACTCACATCAAAAGGAGTCTACTTGGATTGATTTAGATGATGATGAAGATGAGGTGGATTGTGAGACTATTTTGATGAATGCTTTTGAAGAACTAAAGATTGATAAGAAGGTCAATAAGATGATGAAATATAAGCTCAAAGATTATGAGGAGGAATTAAATATCAATGAGGTAAGATTTAATGAAAACTCTATTGACCAAATTTTAATTTTAGTCAAATTAGATCAACCCCTAGATTTCTAAACTTTTTATAGGTTTCCATATGTCTTATGGGTGTGTCATGTTAGTTTATCATCTTACTTATCCTTGTTCTAGCCTTGGTTTAAGTCCATATTCCTTGTAATAGTCTAGTCAACCAAGGTCAACCTTGTTCAACTCTATTAAAATTTGTTCAAAGCTTAAAATTATGTTGGATATGTCCTTATATGGTATTTGATATGTTTTAAGGGGTCTTTAAGTCATTATTTTATCCTTTACCATGTCTTATGTGCAAAAAGTGTCATGTTGGCATATTTATAGCATAATAAATGACTTGTATGGAATTTAAAGGAAGAATTTTTGACAACAAGAGATTTTAATGTGGATAAGGTCAAGACATGTCTGAAGCAGTTAGAAGCTAGTCCAAGTAGAAGTTTCATGTAGAAAGAGGGAGTTTTCCTTGATTTTAGGCCCTTATTGGCACTTGTATGGACTTGGTGAGCTCACTTTCAACTAAAAACGTGACATATATGCATATTCACCTCCCTAAAATCCTTACCACTCTTGGTGTGATGATAAAATGTCAAAATTTTAGTTGTAACTTTTGTTTCTTCCTTATTATCCTTACAAGCCAAGAAAGGTCAATTTCAAATGCTTAGTGTGGGGCATAAAATTGGAGTTGAGATAAATAATTTTAGGGGTGGAAATTAATAAAAGTCTACTTCACTTTCATCTAAATAATTTGTTTCATATATTATCCTCTATAAACCATTGTTAAGACCTCAATCATCTTTTTATGCACTTGCATTCAAGAAGGGTATAGGTTTGCACATGTTTCTTATTTTCAAAAATATATGGAGCTATATGTTTCTAATGGAGTATTTTTAGGTTTTAATAGGCCCTCCCCATTATTTTATAATCACCAAACACACACACTCTCTCTCTTAATTTCCTTTATGAATAATACACAAATTATACTTGTTTCTCAAATTTACAATCATGGATGTGTATCTTGTGTTATGGTGAACTATAGAGGCCCCATGGAGATGTTTTAGTGTTCTTAGATTCATGATAATTATGTTAATTAATTGAATTATATTTTATGAGAATATATAAAAAATATAAAAATAAAATTCTCCACTTCTCTTGCTCAATGCCTTATCTATAGAATAAACACTTACAGTTGTCTCATACAGGGGTTCCAAGAGGCTTGTACGGAGGTATGGGTGTTAAAACACATGATGAAATTACTTTTGAGGTTTTAACATAACAAAAGGGTCATATAATACATGTCATAAGGGTCATATTGATATTAAAATTATAGGTTTTCATTTAAAATATGATAAGAATGTTTTTGGTCCCTCTATCCCTAAAATAGAAAATAGAGAGCTCTGTATTTTGTGTAAAATTAGATCAATTTGAGGAGTGACTTATTGATAGAATATAAGAGCCCAATATATTCAATATAATATGAGTTTATATAGTTTAAATAGAAGGAAAATTATAAATATAAATTAACATGAGTGCTAAGACTCCAAAGTCATGCTCAAGTACACTAAATTGTGTCAATGACATATGTAGGTTTAAGACCAAAAGAGGAAATCTATTCATCAAGGTTGTAAATTTAGAATTATTTCCATGATTGAGTTTTGTCATTGGTTGAGTGACACAAAATATTAAATGAATTTTATTTCAATAATATGATATATTTTACCTCAACCATGTACAACTTTAGTTTGTACAGAGATATGAAATGTGTACCTATAGCTGAGAGCAGGTAGTAATCTAGGAGATGAGTTTTGGTGGTATTTTATCCCACTAAAGGTAAGATCAAGTTGAAGTTAAATATTATTTGATAAAAAAACCTAAATTATAGTTTATCAACACCATGACCATGATCTACATGATCCACTTACACCTATAGTCAAACATAGGGTAGGTTGACTGTATCAATCAAGGAGAAAACTCAATCTTGGGTTTCGAGACACTAGAAAAGGAGGTTGGAAAAACACTAATATGTTAAAAAAATATGATAACTTTAATTATGAATATTATTATCTCTATGATTCTACCAATAAATGAATTAGGTAAACTCAGACCTCATAGGGCTATAATGTAACCTACAACCAACCTTGGGGACTTTCAACAGACAGTGAGCTAGTATCAATGTCTAATAGTGTTTGAAGGAGACTAAGGTGTTTGAAAGAGTGGAGTATTAATTTTTTGACCTAAATATGGTTTCAATAGGGTATTTTGAACCATGTTAATCCTAATACATTCCTTAAAATTAGGATACAGTTGACTGTGTCATCTCAAGAAATAGGCAGTGACATGTTGGAGTGCTAAGATGTTATTTTGGCCCATTCATGATACACAAAAACTAAATGAAAGTGTAGATAAGGAATATGTGACTTCAATAAAAGAAAATGGGGATTCTCAAAAACATAACCATGATATTGATGAACCCATGGTGACCTATAAGTAGGGTTTTGAGGGGTGTCTCAGTCCTAATGAAGGCACTATTTGAGTCTTGATAAAACATAGGATCAAGTGAAAATGAAGCGTAGATATTGGTATCGATTAATAGTATGTTTCAAGACCCAATGGTAACAATGATAAAATGGATAACACCCTTGTATGCACCTACAGTAATGCAACAAATAGTGGCTTAGTTTGAAGTTTAAAAGGTATTTTGAAGGATTTCAATGTGTAAATTATTTCAAGTGTGTATCTTAGATGGTAAACAAGATGAAATGGCATCCATGATCTTAAATAAAACTAATATAAGGTGGTAGTTTGTATCTATGACCTAACACACTCACTTGCATTCCATACCAAGAAGCATAAAGAAGTTACCTACAGGTAGGATAATGAACATATGATATTTAGATCATATTCTATGCCTTTGTTACTCCAAATACTTGAGGAATGATTTTAGGAATAAAAATGAATATTTTCATCAAATTATGTTCAAATATAGTGCGATAGTGTCTTTAGCAAGATCCAAAGAAGCCTAATTAATCACCTACAATAGAGTGTCAATGATAGGATTGTCTCAATCATCAGGGATGAAGACATAGTCATAAGTAAGAGGTATGAATAAAGGTTGATCACCCTAGTGGAGATTTTAGAAATCTTGGAACCATTACCAATGCCTTATTCATGCAAATTAAGCTTATAAGAACCAAGAAAGCCCTCACATAGTTAGTTAGGGAGGACTAAGATAGACATGAGCAGTTTACTTGGTATGGGTATGTATAGGGTGGCATATAGAATATGGGTGATAAAATGGATTTAAAAAATTCATAAAAGGATGTAATATACTATTTAAATCTCATAAATGAATAAACAAATAAAATTTCCCAAAGATATACACACAGTCCTCATGCCTTGTTTACATACACAACCTACCTTGAAAAGTCTAGTCTTGGATTTTGAAGAGTTGGAGATCTTATTAATGGATTTAGGAGATAATTTTAGGTAAGAATCATGATATGAACCTATGTGACAATATAAAATGGTTGGTTTCATGATAAAATCAATATAACATGCCTCTATTCTATCTCAGAGGTAGGGCACATTTTAGGTACACAAACCCTACAAATCTTAAGATATAGGCAAGAATAGTGGACCAAAAGTGAATAAGATCCTTCAAGATGCTCTTTGTATCTAGAACACACAATAAAAAATGGGAAACTGGTCTAGGAGGTTTGAATGCAAACTAGGTAGTGTAGACAAGAAGGGTTACAGACTGACCCTTAATACAAGGTCTAAACCTAATGTCAATGTAGGGAGTCTTTTCATTTCTATATCTTAGGGATATATTATGATGATCGAGACATGTTTTTGGGGTGTGCATAGAGGTGAATTAGATTTATTTTGTATGGGAAACTATCAAAAATCTTATTTTTGGCTTGAAAACACATAAAACCCTATAAAATGTAGGAAAAGAGTTCAAATGGTCAACTTTAGATGGTTGTATCTCACATGATGCTTTACATGGAAAGATAATATTTATTTAGATGTTATGGAGGACTCATAAGATGACTTAAATGTTATTTTTTAAGGATTTGAATGTGTAACCTCTATGAACTAAGCCCAAGAGTCCAAAATGCTACAAAATCCTTGTAAACCCTCTCTAAAGACCTGATTGGGAAGATGATATAATTAAGGCATAAAAATGAAATAGAAATGACATAAAAATTTTGGAACTTGGATAATATCTTCTTAGGTTCCATCAAATTCTAATTTTGGAACTTGGATAATAATATGCATGGCCAAAAGAATAGGAATGATTAGGGACTAATCCAGTGCATGTGAGGGCTTTTTAGTAACCCCTCCCATTTATACCAATCATCATACCTTATCCTATGTAGTGGTAATGTAGTTTTGGAATGTATTTCATAAAAAAAAAAATTATGTGTAAGGAAAAGAGATTTTAGGCAAATTTGCAAGAGTTTGATGATTTGAGATGACACTTATATCTCTTTATATTACATGGATCACCCCATATATCTCATACATGAAAAAATAACTCCTTTTTTTCAGTTTTAAAAATGTCTCTATGACTATTTATCTTCTCTTTCTCTCTCTCCTCTCATAATTTCCATAAATTCTAACCTTTTTGGCTATTATACGGATCTCTCCACATTGGTATGGTGAAGCCCTACCATATTTTTTCCTTGAGATAATAAATATAGTTGTTTTTACCTCATTCAATATTTCTCTGAGTGTACACAATGGTTGTTGGTATTGTACAAGTGTAGTTTTATTTACCTATACATGTTACTCTTCCTATATCCTTTTATGTTTGAAGATCTCTCTTTTATAGGTCAACAAGAAGTGTCTAATGTAGATTATAAGTGTAGTGAGTAGTTTATTCAATAGTGTGTCTTAGAATGATTATTGTCTAAGTCCTCCTAGCCTAGTCTCTATCCAAGTCCCCATGATAGAAACATTGATGTGGAAGAGAAGGTTGTCAATTAATGAATTGTAAGTACATATTTATTCTTGGTTCCATGTGCATGTTAAATGGTGTGAGTAGTTCATATATTTGGTGTATGGTCCCATAGATTAGATTTTCCTTTAGATATTCTTATCCCTTTTTATCCACTGAATTTTTAGTAGTAGGATTGAATTATAGTGATGCATCAAGGGAACTAGCCCCTGCTCTAGAGATCCATCTCACATTTGGTGACCCACAACACTAAGGTGGTTCCATTGTGTCACTTTAATTATGAGAGACTTGTCATCTCTTCATTGGATAAAACTTTAAGTTACAACAATTTTTGGAATGCCTAATGGGACCCTTATTCTAAGAGCTTGAGAGGTTTTGGTGTTACCCTCAAGATAAAATCCTTTAGATGCAATTTCACTAAGCACCAATAGTGACTCCAAACATAAATCTTCTAGTCAAGTAGTCCAGGTACCATATTAGAATTTGTTTTCTTGCTTTATGTTCTTTTCATGAGTGATTAATGGATAATTTTAATGTTTCATTTATCTTAATACAAGTTGGGGAGACATATCCTTCTTTGCCTATTCCTACTCAATATGAACAAGTGCTTGTCCAAGATTGTCATGACCCCTATCAATCCTATGTTGCCTATAATCAGCCCTATCAAGCTTGTGCTTCACCTATCCCACCTAATTCCTCTCTAAGCAATTCCATTTCAAGTTCAAGAAGAATCTCATTGGATACAAAGACTACATCTTATACATTGATAATAGAAATGGTTGTGGTCAAGTCATCCCTAGTGATTGTATCAAAAGAGTGAGAAATTCTTTGGATCAAGTCAAGGAAGAATGGATGCCTATAGAGAGAGTTAATTGGAAAGGTATTTCTTATGATATGACTAATGTTTTTGGCCTAATTTTCCACCTAGAAGAGAGGTTGAGCTCAGTCTTGGCAACCCAAATATATCCCTTATCAACCTTTGAGTGTGTCAATTATTCCTTTCCAAGATACTAATCCAACCATGTTACAAAATCACCCAAGTCCTTCATGCATTCTATAAATTTGACTTTCTTGGAAGTCCATCCAATAGCACATCTAAAGGAAGAAAGATATCACTGTTGAGTAGGTTGATTTAGTTGGAGAAGATTTTTAGAAAGGAATATTTAGTTTTGAAACTTATCTTGATAAGGAGATTGAATTGGATAATCAAATTTTAAGGCAATCCATCTTGGAAAATAAAATTAAAATCTATAAGTCTACTTTTTCAAGTTGGAATAAATATGCCAAACATAAGGAAACCACAAGTTTCCCTAACCTATCATTCACCCCTTCATTTGTATCTTAGCCTCATGAAGAATCCTCTAAGCATAACTTCCCAAGATGGAAAGAGGTAGTGGTATCTTGTGAAGAGAATAATAGGAGATATTTAAGTGGAGAATACAAAAGTGGAGAGAAACTTGAAACTAATAAAATTCATCCCACCCCTACTCAAGAAGCCATAAAACCCATATTTCCACCTCCTCTAGCTGATCCATTTTTCCCTAATAATATTGAGGATTGTGTTTCTCCTTGGGAATCTTCTTTGGATAAACTTCCTATTTTTGAGATGCATAATATTGACATCAATGAGAGGGAGGAAGAGATAGATATTTTATATTAGATTAATGATGAGAAAGAGCTGAATCCTTATGGATATTTTGAAGATGACATTCCTTGTGTTGAGAAAGATGCCTTAGAAGGAGTTTTTTTAGATTCCAAAGAAGAAGAGGGAAAGGTTTCTCTTGTTTTTCCACTTCATAATGTTGGTCAAGAGAATGTTGATGACTTGTGGAAAAAAATTGAGGGCATTTGCAATGAATTTGAAAGCCCTAAGGAGTTTACAAGTCCTTTGGAGCTAACTACAAGCCATGGTAAGAAATATGTGTCTCAAAAAGATGACATGTGGCACACATACATGCAAATGTTAAAATAATATGAATATGATGAGAGAAAAAGACTCCTAAGAGGACAAACCCAAGCTATTGAAGAGAAAACATGTGTTGAGGAGCATCATCATCAAGAGAGTCTAGCTCATGATGGAGCAATCTATGATGATCTTAAGCCTTTTGAGGATGGTTCAAAAGCTGATTTTAGAACCATATATGAAGTTACTCCCACCAAAATCAAGGAAGAGTTTGAGAGATAAACACTAATACAAGGCTATGACACAAAACTTCTTGAAGATTTTGAAGAGGTTATAACAAATGAGAAGCACAATGGGATCCTTCAAGAAGACATAGGTTTTCAGCAAATTGTCCCATTCTTAAATATGCAAATTTTTCATGAAGAGATAAAAGGACAAAATTATGAGGCATGTTTCTAGGTTTAAGAGGACTCAATATACCTTGGAGACTTATCGGAGATGACTCCATTACACTACATGCCAAACCAAGGAGTAAAAAGGAAACATGAGTCATCTACCAAGTTCACCAAATTAATTCATTGCACATCTACCAATGAAATATGGGACAAATTGAAGACTATTTTTTTAAGGAAATTTAAAGGTTAAGCTTGCTATGTTGTAGACTCATAGAAGGCAATTTTAAAGTCTCAAAATGAATGAAGAAGATACTATGGCATCCTTTCTATAGAGAGTTGATAAGATTATGAATATCATCATATGTCTTGGAGAATATTGAATGGAATACTATTGTTCTAAGTTTATTAAGGTTTATATCCCCTAGTTTGACCTGAAAGTATCTGTTGTAGAAGAGAGTCATGACCTTACTTAGTTTAAGATGTATCAATTGCATGGCACCCTTACTACCTCTGAGATGAGGAAGAATGATGATATACCAACCAAGAGAGAAGATCCAAGGTAATAAATCTAAAGAGTATAACATATCTAACATTTATAAAGATTAAATAATTTATTTGATTATTAGGAAATAGAATACTAGCTCAAGAAAGTATAAGGGTAAACTACACTTAAAATGTTTTAACTATGGAGAGATAAGACATTTTGCTTAAAAGTACCCTCATAAGCATGAGAAGAAAGATGATGAAGTACATGATGAAGTACAAGATGAATAAAAAAGACATAATAAAATAAAGGATTTATAAATTATAATAAAAAGAAGAGATCCTTCAAGAATAATAAGAGTGTTTACACCAAAGAAGATTGTACTTCATCAGATGAGAGTGAAGACAATGACTCAAAATATGATTATGAAGATGATGGTACTATTCAAGATGAAGCCCTGTTCATGAATGAGGAAATAATTTGATCACATAAAAAGGAGTATACTTGGAGTGATTTATATGATGATGAATATGAGGTGGATTGTGAGACTATTTTGCTAAATTCTTTTGAATAAGTGAAGATTGATAAGAAGGTCAATAAGAAGATGAAATCTAAGCTCAAAGACTATGAGGAGGAATTCAACACATATGAGGTAAGATTGAATGAAGAATCTATTGAAAAAATTTGAATTTTAGTCAAATTAGGTCAACCCATAAATTTCTAAACTTTTTATAGGTTTCCATATGTCTTATGTGTATGTCATGTTGGCTTATCATCTTACTTATCCTTGTTCCAACCTTGGTTTAAGTCCATCTTCCTTGTACTAGTCTAGTCAACCAAGGTCAACCTTGTTAAACTCTATTAAAACTTGGTAAAAGGTTAAAATTATGTTGGATATGTCCTAATATGGTATTTGATATGTTTTAAGGGGTCTTCAAGTCATTAATTTATCCTTTACCATGTCTTGTGTGCAAAAAGTGTCATGTTGGGATATTTCTAGCATAATAAATGACTTGTATGGAATTTCAAAAAATATTTTATGTCAAAAAGAGATATTTAAACGTGGATAAGGTCAAGACATGTCTAAAGTAGTCAGAAGTTAGTCCAAGTAGTAGTTTCATGTAGAAAGAAGGAGTTTTCCTTGATTTTAGGCCTCTATTGGCACTTGTATAGACTTGGTGAGCTCACCTTCAGCTAAAAACGTGACATATGTGCCTCTTCAAATAAATAACATCCTTAACACACTTGGTGTGATGAGAATAGGTCAAAAATTTCAGCTATAATTTTTTTTCCTTCTTTATTGTCCTTACAAACCAAGAAAGGTCAATTTTAAATGCTTGGTGTGGGCTGTACAATTGGAGTTGAGAAAAATGATTTTGGGGGTGTAAATTGAACTAAGTCTACTTAAAGTTCATGGAAATAATTTTTGGTTTCATATATTTTCCTATATGAACCATTTTTAAGACCTCAAACAAATTTTTATGCACTTACATTCAAGAAGGGTATAGGTTTGCACATGTTTCTTGTTTTCAAAAATCTATGGATCTATATGTTTCTAATGGAGTATTTTTAGGTTTTAATAGGCCATATCCATGATTTTATCATCAATAAAAACTCTCTCTCTTAATTTATTTTATGGATAACTCCAAAATTATACTTGCTTCTCAAGTTTATAATCATGGATGTGTATCTTGTGTTATGGTGAATTGTAGAGGCCCCATGGAGATGTTTTAGTGTTCTTGGATTCATGATAGTTGTGTTATTTAATTGAATTATATTTTTGGAGAATATATAAACATTATTCAAATAAAATTCCCTAATTCTCTTTCTCAATGCCTTATCAATAGAATAAACACTTACAGTTGTCTCATACAGGAGTTTCAAGAGGCTTCTATGGAGGTATGGGTGTTAAAACACATGATGAAATTCATTTTCAGGTTTTAAAAGACCAAAAGGATCATATAATAAATGTCATAAGGTTTATTTTGATATTAAAATTATATTTTTTCCTTTAATATATGATAAGGCTATATTTGGTCCCTTTATCCCTAAAATAGAAAACAGAGAGCTCTGCAGTTTTTATAAAATTGGATCAATTTGAGGAGTGACTTATTGATAGAATATAATATCCCCATATATTAGATATAATATGAGTTTATCTCATTTAAATATAATGAAAATTATAAATCCAAAGGAACATGAGTGCTAAGACTCTAAAGTGATGCTGAGGTACAATTAATTATGTCAATGACATATGTAGGTTTAAGACCAAAAGGGGAAATTTGTTCATCAAGGTTGTAGATTCAAAATTGTTTACATGATTGATTTTTTTCATTTTTTTAGTGACACACAATATTATATTAATTTTATTTCAATAATATTATATATTTGACCTCAACCATGTACAACTACAGTCCATACAAAGATATGAACTGTGTACCTATAGCTGAGAGCAGGCAATAATCTAGGAGATGAGTTTTGGTGGTATTTTATCCCATTCAAGGTAAGCTCAAGATGAAGGTAAATATTATTAGATACATAAACCAAAAATTTATTTTATCAATAGCATGACCATGATCTACATGATCCACTTACACCTATCGTTAAACACAGGGTAGGTTGACTATATCAGTCAAGGAGAAAACTCAGTCTTGGGTTTCAAGACACTAGCAAAGGAGGTTGGAAAAAAAATAATATGTTAAAACAAACTCTGATAAATTTAATAAGGAACATTATGACCTCCATTATTTTACCAATAAGTGAATTAGCCAAACTCAGACCTCATAGGTCTATAATGCAACCTTTAGCCAACCTTGGGGACTGTCAATAGACAGTGAGCTAGTATCAATGTTTGTTAGTGTTTTAAGGAGCCTAAGGTGTTTGAAAGAGTGGAGTATTAATTTTTTTACCTCCATAGGGTGTTGATAGAGTTTTTTGAATTGTGATAAGCCTAATACATTCCTTAAAGTTAGGATACAGTTGACTGTATCATCTCAGGAAATAGACAGTGACCATTTGGAGTGATAAGATGTTATTTTGGGCCATTCATGATACAAAAAAACTAAATGAAGTGTAGATAAGGTTTAAGTGACTTAAATAAATTCAAATGGAGATTATCATAAACATAACCATGATCTTGATGAACCCATGGTGACCTATAGGCAAGGTTTTGAGGAGTGTCTCAGTCTTAATGAAAGCACTATTTGAGTCTTGATAAAACATAGGGTCAAGTGAAAATAAAGAACAATTATTGGTATATGTTAAAAAAAAAATTAAATACCCAATTGACATAATTATATAATGAATAATATCCTTATATCCACCTATAATAATGCAACAAATAGTGGCTTAGTTTGAAGTTTAAAAGGTATTTTGCAGGATTTCAAGGTGTAAACTATTTCAAGTGTATATATTATATGGTACAAAGGATTAAATAGAATCCATTATCTAAAATAACACTAATATAATTTTGTATTTTTTATCTATGACTTGACACACTCACTTGCATTCCATACCAAGAAGCATAAAGAAGTTACCTATAGGTAGGATAATGAACAAATGATATCTAGATCATATTTTATGACCTTTTTTACTCCAAATCCTTGAGGGATGGTTTTAGGAATAAACATGAATATTTTAATAAAATTAGGTTCAAATATAATTCTCTAGTTTCTTTACCAAGATCCAAAGAAGCCTAATTAATCACCTACAACATAGTGTTAATGAGAGGACTATCTCAATCATTAGGGATGGAGAAATAGTCATTAGTAAGAGGTATGACTAAAGGTTGATCACCCTAATGGAGGTTTGAGAACTCCTTACACCATGAACAATTCCTAGTTCATGTAAATAAATCTTATAAGAATCAATAAAGCCCTCACATAGTTAGTTAGGGGGACTAAGATAGAAATGAGAAGTTTGCTTCGTGTGGGTATGTATAGGGTGGCATATAAAAGATGGGTGATAAAATGGATTGAAAAAATTTATAAAAAGATGTAATATACTAATTTACTCCCATAAATTAATAAACAAACAAATAAAATGTTCTTAGAGCTACACACATAGTCCTCATGCCCTATCTGCATACACAACCTGCCTTGAAAAGTTTAGTCTTGGATTTTGAAGAGTTGGAAATATTATTGATTGATTTGGAAGATAATTTTAGGTATGAATCATACTTGTAACTTGTGTGACAACCTCCAATGGTTGGTGTTGTGATGAAATCAATGTAACATGCCTCTATTCTTTCTCAGAGGCATGGCATGTTTTAAGAGAAGAAACTCTATAAATCTTAAGAGATAGGCAAGAATAGTGGACCAAAAGTCAAGATGATCCTTCAAGTTGGTTTTTATATCTGGAAAACACCTAATACAAAATGGGAAAATATTCTATGAGATTTGAAGGCAAACCAGATAGTCTAGACAAGA
Organism: Torreya grandis; assembly: GCA_037957365.1. Taxonomy (NCBI): domain Eukaryota; kingdom Viridiplantae; phylum Streptophyta; class Pinopsida; order Cupressales; family Taxaceae; genus Torreya; species Torreya grandis. The sequence goes on from JARHVA010000257.1 coordinate 4,773,185, forward strand.
AGGGTTACAGACTGACCCTTTAGACAAGGTTTAGGCCTAATGCCAATGTAGGGAGTCTTTTCATTTATATCTCTTAAGGATATATTATGAAGATTGATACATGTTTTTTGGGTATCAATAGAGGTTAATGAGTATTATTTTGTAGGGTAAACTATCAAAAATCCATTTTTGGGCTTGAAAACACATAAACCCTTATAAAATGTAGGAAAATAGTTTGAATGGTCAAGTTTAGATGCTTGTATCTCAGATGATGCTTTACATGGAAAGATAATATGATTTTATATGTTATATAGGACTCATAATATGACTTAAATGGATTTTTTTTCATTATTTGGATGTGTAACCTCTATGAACTAAGCCTAAGAGTCCAAACTAATACAAAACCCTTATAAACCCTCTCTAAGGACCCAATTGGGAAGATGATATAATTAAAGAATAAAAAAGAAATATAAATTCCATGAAACTTTTCATTAAGCCCTCCCCTTTAGGTAAATCATCATACCTGACACTATGTAGTGGTGAGATAGTTTTGGAAGGTAAATCATAAAGAAAGTTTTCTATGTAAGGAAAAGATATTTTAGGCAACTTTGTAAGAGTTTGATGATTAGAGATGACAAATTTAGCTCTTAATATTACATGGATCACCCCATATCTCTCATAAAATCACAAATAACTAATCTTTTTAGTTTTACAAATGTCTCTATGACTCTTGATCTTCTCTTTCTCTCTCTCCTCTCACAATTTCCATAAATTATAGCCTTTTTGGTCATTATATGGATCTCTCCACCTTGTTATGGTGAATGCCTACCATATTTTTTCCTTGAGATAATAATTATAGTTTTTTTACCTCATTCAGTCTTTTACTAAGTTTACACAATGGTTGTTGGTCTTGTGTAAGTGTAGTTTTGCTTACCATCACATGTTACTCTCCATAGTGCCTTTTATGTTTGAAGATCTCTCTTTTACAGGTCAACAAGAAGTTTATAATGTAGATTATAAGTGTCATGAGTATTCTATTAAATAGTGTGTCTTAGAATACCTATTGTCTAAGTCTTCCTAGCCTAGTCTCCCTCCAAGTCCCCATGCTTGAAACATTGATGTGGAAGAGAAGGTTGTCAATGAATGAAGTGTATGTACATATTTATTATTGGTTTTGAGAGCATGTTAAAGGGTGTGAGTAGATCATATATTTCATGAATCACCTCCCATTTATTAGATTTTATTTTATCTATTCTTATCCCTTTTCACCCCCCCCCCCAAGTTTTAGTAGTAGGATTGAACTATAGTGATGCATCAAGGGGAAATAGCCCCTACTCTAGAGATCCACCTCATATTTGGTCACCCAAAACACTAAGCTGGTTCCATTGTGTCACTTTAATTATGAGAGACTTCTCATTTCCTCATTGGGTTAAAGTTCAAGTGAAAATAATTTTTGCCATGCATGATGGGACCCTTAATCTAAGATCTTGATATGTTTTAGTGTTCTCCTCAAGATAAGAGCCTTTAGATGCAATTTCACTAAGCACCAATAGTGACTTCAAGCATAAATCTACTAGTCAAGTAGTCTAGGTACCATATTTGAATTTGTTTTCTTGCTCTATTTTCTTTCCATGAGTTATTCATGGATAATTCTAATGTTGAGTTTATCTTAACACAAGTCGGGAAGAAATATCCTTCTTTGCATATTCCTATCATTGTCTAAGGTTGTCATGACCCTATCAATCCTATGTTGTCTATAATCATCCCTATCAATATTTTCCTTCACCTAACCAACCTAAATACTCTCTAAGAAATTCCATTTCATGTTTCAAGAAGACTCTCATTGGCTACAAAGACTACATCTTAGACATTGACACTAGAAATGGTTGTGGTGAAGTCATCCCTAGTGTTTGTATGAAAAGTGTGAGAAATGCTTTAGATAAAGTCAAGGAAGAATGGATGCCTATAGAGAGAGTTAATTTTCAAGGTCTTTATATTGATATGTTTGTTGTTTGTGGCCTGATTTTCCACCTAGAATGGAGGTGGAGATCTCATGAACTAGATCAGTCTTGGCAGCCCCAATATATCCCTTATCAACCTTTGATTGTGTCAACTATGCCTTTCCAAGATACTAATCCAACCATGTTCCAAAATAACCCAAGTCCTTCATGCATTACCTAAATTTTAATTTCTCAAAAGTCCATCCAAGAGTGCATCCAAAGGAAGGACGATATCACTATTGAGTAGGTTTATTTATTTGGAGAAGATTTTTAGAAAGGAAGATTGAGTTTTTAGACTCATCTCGATAAGGAGATTGAGATGGCCAATCATATTTTAAGGCAATCCATCTTGGAATGAAAAAATTAAATATCTAAGCCTACTTTTTCAAGTTGGAATGAAGATTCCAAGCCCAAGGAAACCACAAGTTTTGTAAACCTATCATTCACCCCTTCATTTGTATCTCAACCTTATGAAGAATCCTCTAAGCATAACTTCCTAAGATGGAAGGAGTAGTGGTATCTTATGAAGAGAGGAAAGGATATGTTTAAGTGAATAAGATAAAAGTGGAGAGAAACTTGAAACTACTCAAATCCCTCCCACCCTTGCTCAAGAAGCCCTCAAACCCATATTTCCACCTCCTCTAATTAATCCATTTTTCCCTTCTAATGTTGAGGATTGCATTACTCCTTGGGAATATTATTTGGCTAAGATTCCTATTTTTGAGATGCATAATATTAAAATAACTAAGAGGGAGGAATATATAGAGATTTTAGACTAGATTAATGATGAGAAAGAGCTGACTCCTTGTGGAGATTTTGAAGATGGCATTCCTTGTGTTGAAAAAGATGCCTTGGAAGGAGTTCTTTTGGATTCCAAGGAAGAAGAGGGAAAGGTTTCTCTTGTTTTTCCACTTCATAATGATAATAAAGAGAAGGATGAATACTTGTGGCAAAAATTTGAGGACATTTGTAATGAATTTTAAAGCCCCAAGTAGTTTATAAGTCCTTTGTAGCTGACTATAAGCCATGGTAAGAAAGATGATGTGTCTGAAAAAGAAGACATGTGGCACACATACATGAAAATGTTTAAATAATATGAAGATGATGAGATAAAAATACTCCTAATAGGAAAAACCCAATATTTTGAGTATAAAACATGTGTTGAGGAGCATCATCATCAAGAGAGCCTAGCTCATGATGGAGCAATCTATGATGATCTTGAGCCTTTTGAGGATGGTTCAAAAGTTGATTCTAGAACCACATATGAAGTTACTCCCACAAAAATCAAGGAAGAGCTTGAGAAAGAAACACTAATACAAGGCTATGACACAAAACTTCTTGAAGATTTTGATAAGGTTGTAAAAAATGAGAAGCATAATGGGATCCTTCAAGAAGACATAGGTTAGCAACAAGTTGTCCCATTCTTAGATATGAAAATTTGTCATGAGGAGATAAAAGGATAAAGTATGAGGCATATTTTTAGGTTCAAGAGAAATAAATATACCTTGAAGACTTATGGGAGATGACTCCATTAGATGACATGCAAAACCAAGGAGTAAAAAACAAACATGAGTCATCTAACACCCCATCTAAAAGAAAGAATGTATGGCATACTCATTCATCTAGTGAGGAAAGAGATTTAAGGTACTTCACTTTTAATATAGTAAGGGAGGTATGTTTAAGTTGAATGCGCATAATTAGTTTTCTTTTTGTTGTGTCTCATGTTTCCCTAAGTGCTTAGTAGCATAAATGTTGTATTGTCTTTGTGTGTTTGCTTGTTATTCTTATGCATTGATATTTCCTTTATGTTTTTTTAAGATAAGTTAGTTGTCTTTTTATTTAATTCAAGGTCTGGTCCAACTATTTCCAAGTGAATTTTGACTCACTTTACCCAATAGATAGGATAATGCTACTGGTCCTAAATAAAGGCAAGCATATTACCCCTAAGAATTACCAAAAGTGTTGACCAAATTTCAATTTTAGTCAAATTAGGTCAAACAATAAATTTTAAAACATTTTATAGGTTTCCATATGTCCTATAGGTGTGTCATGTTGTTCTATCATCTTACTTATCCTTATTCCAACCTTGGTTTAAGTACATCTTCCTTATACTAGTCAAGTCAACCAAAGTTAACCTTGGTCAAATCTATTCAAAATTGGTCAAATGTTAAAATAATGTTGGATATGTCCTAATATGGTATTTTGTATTTTATAAGGTGTCTTAAAGTCATGAATTTATCTTTTACCATGTCTTATGTGTAAAAAGTGTCATTTTGTCATATTTCTAACATAATAAATGACTTGTATGAACTTTCAAGGAAGTATTTTTGTCACCAAGAGATTTTTTTATGTTTATAATTTTATTAAATGTTATTATTAGTCATAATTCAGTCCAAGAAGTAGTTTCATGAAAAAAGAGGGAGTTTTCCTTGATTTTAGGCCCCTATTGGCACTTGTATGGACTTGGTGAGCTCACCTTTAGCTAAAAATGTGAGATATGTGCCTATTCACATCCATAAATTCATTACCATTATTTTTGTGATTATAAAGGTCAAAAATATCAGCTGAAACTTTTTTTTCTTTTTTCTTGTCCTTACAAGACAAGAAAGGTCAATTTCAAATGCTTGGTGTGGGTTGTGCAGTTGGAGTTGAGAGAAATGATTTTGGGTGTAGAAATTAATCAAAGTATACTTAAATTTCATGATAATAAGTTTGGGTTTCATATCTTATCCTTTCTAAACCATTTCTAAGACCTCAGGCAATTTTTAATGTACTTGCATTCAAGAGGGGTATAAGTTTGCACCTATTTCTTGTTTTCAGAAATCTATGGAGCTATATGTTTTTGATGGAGTATTTTAATGTTTTAATAGGCCCTATACATGATTTTATCATCACCCAAAAATCTCTCTCTTAATGTACTTGTTAAAAAAATCCCAAATTAAACTTGTTTCTCAAGTTTACAATCATGGATGTGTAGCCTTTGTTATGGTGAACTATAGAGGCCCAATGGAGATGTTTTAGTGTTCTTGGATTCATGATAGTTGGTTTATTTCATTAAATGGTATTTTGGGATAATATATCAAAAAATTTCAAAGTAAATTTCGTACTTCCCTTGCTCACTACCGTAATAGCAAAATAAACACTTACAATTGTCTCATACTAGAGTTTCAAGAGGCTTGTATAGAGGTATGGGTGGTAAAACACATGATTAAATTCCTTTTGAGGTTTTAACATACCAAAAGGGTCATATAATACATGTCATAAGGGTAAAATTTCTATTCAAAGTATAGGTTTTCTTTCAAAATATGATAACATTGTATTTGGTCCCTTTGTCCCTAAAATAGAAAATAGAGAGCTCTATGTTTTTTTATAAAATTGGATCAATTTGAGGAGTTACTTATTGATAGAATATAAGAGATCCATATATTATATATATTATTATTTTATATTCTTTAAATATAAGGAAAATTAAAAATCCAAAGGAACATGAGTGCTAAGACTCCAAAGTCGTGCTCAGGTACACTGAATTATGTCAATGACATCTGTAGGTTGAAGACCAAAAGGGGAAATCTATTCATCAAGGTTGTATATTTATAATTGTTTCCATGATTGAGTATTTTAATTGGATGAGTGACACAAAATATGATATTAATGGTCTTTAAATAATATATTATATTTGACCTCAACCATGTGCAACTACATCCTCTACAAAGATATGAAATGTGTGCCTACATATGAGAGTAGGCAGTAATCTAGGAGATGAGCTTTGGTGGTATTTTATCCCACTCAAGGTAATATCAAGGTGAAGATAAATATTATTTTATCACCAAACCTAAAATGGAGTTTTTAAACACCATTACTATGATCTACATGAGCCACTTACACCTGCAATCAAACACAAGGTAGGTTGACTATATCGTCAAGGAGAAAACTCAGTCATGGGTTTCAAGACACTATCAAAGGAGGTTAGAAAATGACTAATATGTTAAAAAAATTATGATAAATTTAATAAGGAACATTATTACCTTCATTATTCTAAAAAAATTGAGTGAGGAAAACTCGGACATCATAGAGCTATAATGCAACCTACAACTAACCTTGGGGATTGTTAATAGGCTATGAGCTAGTATCAATATTTGATAGTGTTTGGATGACCCTAAGGTGTTTGAAAGAGTGGAGTATTATTATTTTTACCTCTATATGGTGTCAATATGTTATTTTTAATCATGATAATCCCAGCACATTCCTTCAAGGTAGGACATAGTTGACTATGTCCTCTCAGGAAATAGGCAGTGACCTTTTGGAGTGCACAAATGTTATTTAGTAGTCAATAGGAAGAGTAACATGTGTATTGAGTAAGTGAGCAAGAAGCGTCTAATTTAGATTGCATGTGTATTTATTATTCTATTCAATAGTACATATTAGAATTCCTATTATCTATGTCCTCCTAGCCTAGTCTCTCTCTAAGACCCCATGATTGAAACATTGATGTGGAAGAGAAGGTTGTCATTGAATGAAGTGTATGTATAGATTTATTCTTGGTTCCAAGTGAATGTTAAAGGGTGTGTATAGAGAATATATTTGGTGTATCACCTCCCATAGATTATATTTGATTTCAAATATTCTTATCCCTTTTCATCTCCCCAAGTATTAGTGGTAAGATGATCTATAGTGATGCATCAAGGGGAACTAGCCCCTACTATAAAGATCCACCTCACATTTGGTGACCCGCATCCCTAAGGTGGTTCTATTGTGTCACATAAATTAAGAGAGAATTTTCATCTCCTCATTAGATGCAATCTCAATTGACAATAGACTCCAAGGAGCATGAATATATGATCAAGCATCTCAATTGTCAATTGTCAATTCTGTTACAATCCTAAAGCTAAAGAAGATGAATGTTTAAGGTATGTTTCTAAAAATGAGTCTTTAAAATCTATTCTAGAAAATATAGCTAGTAAGGTGAAGACATTTATGAGATTTGAAAAGGGCTCATGTGATCTAGATGATATTTCATGTGGTCAAAATATTACTAGTGATAGAACTAGTCTTGTAGATGAAGAAGAACAAAGGACTATAACTCAAGACAAGTGAAGACTAATGTGAACCAGGATAATATTAATTTGAATACAAATCATCATATAAGGAATGAATGTGGTGACATAATAAAGATAAATTAGATGAGATAGCCAAATGCTATGAGGTATGTAAAATTCAATGGTTACTATTATACATGTAATCAATTTGGTCATAGGGCTAAAGACTGAAAGAGACCTATTATACATGAATTTGTATAGGACTATGATGAGATTCATCAGTCAAAAGGTGTGTATAGAATCAATTGATTTAACTATCTTGATATGGGACATCATTAAAACCATTTTCCATATAGGATTGTTTAAGGTGAGTACTCTTCCAAAAGGGGAGGTTATTTTTCCTTTCATGACATAGGACACACTACAAATTTATATCCAAATACATTTCCTACAAAATTTATGCTGTGGTACAATTATCAACAAAGAGGTCACATTTCTAGGTTTTGTAAGCAAAGGCCTACAAGATAGAATATATTTAATTAGGGTCCTAGAGTTTAATAAAGAATGCAAGTTAACACTTAGAAGCCAAAGGTGACAAGTGTGAGTCATGATGAGAATTTAGGTCCAAGTAATTTATTTGTTATGGTGGAGAATACTTCATAGGTTGAAGAGTCCCAAGAGGTATCATTGTCTGCTCATGTAGATATCAAGCTCAAGGAGAAGACCAAGGTGTTGGTTGAAGCTAGTCCTAAGGTATGTATGGATCTAAGTGAGCATCTTATTGTTGTTGAACAAGTTCCTAGTATTGAATATCCAAGCTATAATAAAGATTATTCAAATGAAAAGGTATGCCATGAATCTATGTTGTCTCCATGTATTGATAATCTAATCATAGAATAAAATTAGAATTTTGTAGTGGTTGATAAATTTGTTTCTCTTCACCCAAATAAGAAGAAGAAAAAAAAAAACTAAATACATTAGTTAAGCAAGGAGGAGAAGGAAGACAAGGATTTATTTTTGTTTTAGAGCATTAATGCATAGAAGGTGTCTCTATCTATGAATCTTAAGAGACACATTTCAGTGGAGAAGAAATTTTATGTGCTCAAGATGATAATGACAATCAGAGAAGGTCTTTTGTTAAGGGGGAACAAGTTCTTGAGCCTATTTTAGAGGTTTGTGAAGGATCTATAGTATAGAGTCAGAATGGATGGCTCCAGGTGGCTTAATGAGATTGATGCATATGTCAAGAATTTTTTGTGATCAAATTTTTTAATACATTTATTTATTGTGTGCTCCAGATATAGAATTTCAGGTCCTAAATATGTGTCTACTAAAAATTGTGGAATTTGCAAGTTCTAGGTAGGGCTACAAGGAGGCTAGATAAGCCTAGTTTGAAGAAGAGTGATTTTTAATCAATTTCTCGAAAAGATCAAGGTATGTTTTTTTCATGGAGATTTCTTAAAGTGGTTTAGTCATGCTTCTAATTTGATGAGTAGCATGAAATTCTATTGGTGGTCCTTGTGGTGTTTTAATAGTGAATACTAGTAATAATGTGTGTTGGTTCTTCATGGTGTTTGGAGATCTGAAAATGCTCAAGTTGTGTAATGGCTCAGAGATCTTAGGGGGAATTCATCTCAAATATTTCTTGGTGAATTTTTTATCATATTTCAATGCATTTGTGTGTTCTTTCTTCATTTTTTGTAGTGATTGGTGAAGAAAATGTTGGCATGGAATAAGAGGAAGTTGTGAAGGAAAGAAGAGGTAGGCTCAAGGTAAGGGGGAGTGTGTACTATATTTCTAAGATGGTCTACCCCTAATTGGTAGTATTTTTAGGTCCTTAAGATTAGTTTGTGCCCACTTTGTCATTGTGTCAAAGTGGTAGAAAGTTCCTATTATGGGAGTGTTTTAAAAAGACTAAAGGTGAGTTATATATTACTATATTAATGGGTGTTGACATCAATGACAAAGGAAGATATTTTTGGAGAGTTATCATGATGATGTCATGGTGTTATCATAATGATTCCATGGTGAGTGGATGAAGTGACTTGATATTATATGTGACAATGACAAAATTTGTAATGTGCTTATTTTAGTGTACTTTATGTATGGTTAGTCACTCATTAGTATTGAAATAACTTGAGAGGATTAGGAATATGGAGGGTAGATCATGTGTTATATTTACCTATGATTTTATCTATACTTTGAGAGATGATGTGTAAAATTGAAATTATTCTAGTCTATCATAGTTTTCATCTACACTCTTTGGGTCTACTGGTAAAAAATAGAGTAGGTAGATTGATGATGTCACCATTACCATGTGGGAATGAATCAACGGGAGATGGTCATATAGTTATGATTATATTTTTCCCTGGTTTTTATGCATCAGATATCAATTCATGCATTAAAGCATGGTCAAAGATATGAGGGTGCAAAGTTGGCTTCTTAGTCAGAATTCATAGTTTTCCCATAGCCAAATTTACAATTAGCTAGAAAGAACTGAGTAAGCATATTAATGAGGTCAACATTCCCACATGAGGAGGTACTGGACAAAATGATCATATGGGTTTGTTTAATTTTGGACCTAGTTTATTTGTGTTAAAATTTAGATTATGTGATATGGTGTGACAAAAGTTATGTATTTGTAAATTTTGGCTCCTAGGATTTTTTACAATGTTTTCTATGGCCAAAAAGAGTTGAGTAAGAAAGTTAATGATGGAATAGCTCACACATGTCAATATTTCAAGAGAAAGTGATCATATGGGATTTTTTAGTTTTGGACCTAGTTTATTTATGTTAATTCTTAGATCATGTGATATAGCGTGACAAAATTTATGCATTTACAAAGTTAGGCTCCCAAGAAATTTGATTGTGTTTTTCCATAGCCAATTTTGTAATGAGGTAGAAAGAGCTGAGTGAGGATTTTTATGGTGTTATATCTTACACATGTGAAGGTGTCAATATAATATAATAATATGGGTCTGTTTAGTTCTGAGCATAGATCATTTACACTAAATTTGAATTAATGCACTAAAGCATGACAAAAGTTATGGATGCTCAAAGTTGGCCTCTCAAGCAGATTTAGACATGGTTGACTCTGTGATAGAATATTTTTAGAAGGCACTTTTATGGTGTAATATCTTACATGCATAATAGTTCTAGGAGTATTGTGTCACATGGTTGTATTATCCTATGTGAGGAGATCATCTGGTCCAAATTTTAGATCCTATGCTGAAGTGTAGAAGAAGTTATTAAGGATAAAAAATGACTGCCTAGACATATTGACAAGGTCCTCATACTTAGCCATTTTTTTAAGTGTTAAAGCTCAAGCAAGATTGATGGTGAACATTTTATCCAAGGTGTCAAGAGGTAGTGAGATGATGATAGGTGAAAAAGTATAGGTTAATGATGTAATGTCTAGTAGGCAATCATATAATTGATCTAATGGTGAACATTGATCAATAAATACCTAATTGATATGTAGAGATGGATAGAGAGCATTGAGTCAACATGTCAAGACTGCATGAGATGAGGTCAACATGATAGAATTTTAAGGTTTAGATTTTATATTTTATTTATTAAATATCAGACAAGATCGATGGTGTGAGTTTGATCATGAGATGAGAGTTCATGAGAATTGAGCATTAGTTTGAAGGATAAATGGGACTGTTGATATTCAAATATTTGAATTCACATAGGGAAAAACTAGAGACATATATTTCAGCCATATATTTTGATAGAAGATGAAATTTCTCATGCAATAAAAATCAAAGTGGTAGAGGACTCTAAGTTGCATCTGTCTATATAGATTTGAATATCTAAAAGTGAGTAAAGTCAAATATATTGAGCCTAGAATTTGATTGTGTGTTCATGTTTGTTCTACAAGTGACTTGAGAAGGTTATTAAAGATTGTATTAATGTGTTTTTTATGTCTCATGATTAATTATCTATTATATAATGTTATAAACTCCATGAGGATGCTCTATGTGTATTTTTGAGGTGTGATCAATCTATCTTGAGAATGAATAATGCTTAAGAAGTTGACTATGAGTTTGTTCATGGTGATTGTGTGCTACCAGGCTAGTGTCTATGTTATTTGAGCATACATAGAGGTGAGCTAATTTGACTATGATCTTTGAGGATATCAAAGGGGACATAAGGAGTGGACCCATGTATTTAAAAAAGTTTATATTTTATTGTTTTTGCTCAAGGGAGTGTTAAAAGAGTGAATGGGTTTACATGAGACCTATAAGGGATACAAGGTCCTTATTAAAAGGTGTATTTCCTTAAGGGTGACCCATAGATTATATGGCCAAACTATGAATATTTTATTGATTCATGTCTTCATATGAAAGATGCCTTAAGGGATAAGTCATGCCTAATGGTTGACTAAGGTACTAATTATCAAGATTGCTCTATAAATAGTGGAACCAAAGCTTATGGGTTCTAAATTCTTGCATACGGGACTTTGGAGAGTTTTGAGAGAGGGTTGTGTATATGTTATGGAGTGAAGGAGGGGTGGATTACCTTGAGGATGAGTTGAAGTGAAGAACAGATTGAGGACTATTTGTATGACCTATTGGTCATAATTTTGTTGGTAAAATTATGCACTTATTGTTTGAATGTGAGTGAAAGTGAAAGTGTGATAAGTAGAGGTCCATCATCAAGTTTTGTTGACATCAGTTAAAAGGTGGATTTATTTATACTTTTTGTTGTGGTATTTCAATATCCAAGGTGTTTTTAGCCTCCTTGTAAGGTGAAACTTACTAAAAGGTCTCGTTATTATTGTAGCTCAGCTAAATAGGTGTGGTAGAACATTGTGGCATTAGATTCTCACTAAATATGGATTATATTTCCTTAATCATTTATAGATGGTCTAAATTAGATCTTGTTATTATAGGATAATATTCTAATTATAGGTTCTAGTGGGTTATATTCCCCAAGTAGGTTTCCCACGTATTTCATGTGTTATGTGATTGATCTTGCAGTGTCTCTCTTGATTATTGATATGAATGATATGTATTCTTCATAAATGCTTGTGGTAAATAGATAAATATTTTTAAAGATGAAAAGTGAAGTTGGATTATTTTGGCTCACTAATTCAACCCCCCTCTCAATGATTGTTCCTCTAACACAAGGTTTATTAGCTTGGTAGGTGGAATGTATTGGGGTTCATCAATGATATCTTAGATATAATTGTCAAGATTTTATCAAATATTTCTGTCTTTCAAGATTTTATCAATTATATCAACATACATTTGTGTTTTCATGCCTATGAACATGGTGCATAACATATATGGCCACCAAGTGAACATTATTACATCAAATATTCTCCCAATGTGAGATATTATTGAAAAAAATTGAATGGTGATGCTTGGTTTTCCATTATTGTCTTTGACTTGTATATTTGGGAGAGATATAACATAATATCCTTACATACATCTTGAAGCTAGTCTTACTAGTCGATAATGTTCATAGAAATTTTCATATCTTAGATTTAAATGGTATCAATGACTTATATGCATTATTCCAACAACGCAAATAACTCTTTTGTCTTATCTACATTCTTGACTTGAGATTTGATATATTTTAGTCACTGTGTTACAACCCAATCTATAATAAAATTGGTGAGAAGAATAGTAAATTAATTATAATTTGACATGACATTGTAAACCAAAATATATTTAATCAATGTTAGGAAAGTGTCATCAGTAATCTTACATGATTTAGTTCTCTTGTAGCTCAGCATTCTTTAGTTGACTTTTGCATCATAGATGTTTTAAATACAATAACACATTCAACATTATTTGTAAATGATAATTATGAAGTATCAAGAAGCATTTAATACCCTAAATTAGGTAGGGAATGTAGGGTTACATAATCTATGAATGTTAATAGTTGGCATATTATTTTTATGCTTGGAAGAGTAAAACTAGGGTTTCTAAGTGATAGTGTTTTGATATCCATCTAAAAGAATATATTGGACTCTAACTTTTCTTATAAGGATAACTCCTAAGATTTTCCTTCTATTGAATCTAAACACACAAAATATACAAATTAGTTTTCTTGTGCTTCAATTAATGCAACCTATGTTTCTCTAGCTAATTTTTGTTGATGCATTAGAACTTATTAATCTACCATTGTTTGGACTTTCCTTATAGGTCTCTGGCTAGCTTTGGAAGCATCATTTAAAAAATATATATCTTCCTTCTATTTAGCCTTCATATATTTATTATATGCATCCTTTAATGGGTGTTTGTCAGTGCCATTATTTCTTTGTTCCTCCAACTTGCACATGTCTTATTTGCATTTTTGCTTGGTCTCTTTAGCTTATTTTTTGGCCTTTTCCTTATTTTATTACTCTTTATCTTTAGAATTTTTTATTATTCCTACTTCTAATACTAGAGCAAGTAATATTTATATTTTTGAGCCTTATCTTATATCATTTAATCTTCCATTCTATCCTTATTAGTATCATTTTCTAGATATTCCTCTAGTTGAACCTATGCTTATGGTTGATCCAGGTGCTCTTACTTAGGAGGTTGATCCAATTGTGCTTGATATTATTACACAACTTGATCTAAGGAATTGATAGTGTAATAATTAGAATGATTTCATTGTGCATGTGTATGATAATAAAATGAGAGTGGGGGTGAGAGTGGTGGAAATATTATGGTGCCACCTAATGTTTGGGCATGGTAAAATTTTGGCGTGCATAGGGAGGTACCAAAATTTTATCTTGTTACTTCATAGCATAGGTATAAAACTTGCAGATACTAGTTTTACTTCCTATATTTATTCTAATATAATTTAAAATATTTCCATATTCTTTGAGATGCTTGGGTGTGGATGAATATATCCAGGTGTGTGATGTTTATGTGTTAGTTGGTTTATGGGACTATCTTCCTCTGCACTACTTTCCACCAAAATAGGTTCCACCTAGAATTGTAGTTTTCTTGGTGGCAGGGCGGGGGGGGGGCGGGGGGGGGGGGGGGGGCCGCAGGTTGGGGTGGGGGGTAGTGGGGAAGGGATTTCTACTATTTATTTAATGTACTTAGACTTTGTGTGGTTGTATCATCTTGTATTATCATTATTTACCTTGAATCCCATACTCGAAACAAAGCTTTCATTATATGTTTGGCCTCCTCCTCTTACCTAACTATGTCCACTACAATGTCATTTTAAATATCAACACAAATGTGACATAATTTCACACTTGGAATGTGTGAACCACTTTATATAAAAAAAATATTTCTCCTCTTATTCATCATAGATATCATCCTTGATATCCTTCAGTATCACCCTATACACCTATTTAGGTGTAGTTCCCAAAAATTACACATCATACTATGATGTGATTTTTTTAATGCATGCATTGCTAAGATATGAAACTATTTTTTGGGTCCATATAATAGGAATGTAAGGTTAATGAAATGGTGCCTTACACTTAAATGAAGTTTTTTCTAATGATTAGGTTGATGTTCGATATTATGGGTTGGCTTGTACTTATGATCTTTTTTAAAATTGTAGATAACCTTGAATTTCCACTTGTGATTGATGTTGTGGTTTTTTACTCTAGGTGGCATGGATCATAGGTTTTGGGCATTCCTATAAATAAATTTATTATACCTATAGTTTTTTTCCCAAGCCATGTGGATGTCAATGAATAAAGGTAGATGAAGTATGAATAATTTTTGTATCTCATGGATCTAAATTTGAACTCCATTATACATTCTTTATAGTGAAAATTTGATCAAGATACTTGAGAACATCCTTTGGTACATAAGGGTGTGTTGAAATCATGCCATTAATTTATACCCACCATGATGTGAATTTTCCCACATATAAAAATGTATTGTTAATCTCTCATCAATAATGGGGAAAGTGTTGTCTATCCAATAATCAACATTAGGTGCAATTGTCCTTTTGACAAATATTCACTACGAGAAGTAGAGTATAAGTACCAAAAGTTGGTATTGGAATGACTAATTTATTCTTACAAGGATATTGTTGATGTTTGTTATGAGTTTTGATATGAAAAATCAAGCCAATTGAAATATTTACCCATACTCAATATCATGTTTGCAATTTTTATTACACTTTTTATGACCTACCTCAAACCATTTTTATACCAAAAGTAATGCATAATATATTATGTAATGACTTCTACCAGTTCATCAGTGGATTGATCTATATGATAACCTTTAGTTTTTCAATCATAACACTCCTAAATTTATAACTGATTGGATGTCATAGGATTGTATATATTCCCCCTTCCCTAGAGTCTAGTAGCTTACACAATATTGGTAGCATCAATATGAATAATTACTTTCTTGGAAGAATGGACATTTCTTTAATTATATATATTGAGTAGGTTTATCATAAATTCTTCATGTTGGAAAATAATAGATATTTTTAACAATATTACAATGTTAAACCCTCATAGCTTATTGGGAAGTGCAAGCACTCCCTACTTTGAAGTAGTTGATTATGGTTTAATAAACCACTCTCTATTTGTCTCATCAATGAAATCAAAGGGCTTATCATCACTCCATTTTTATTATTTTATAGATAATATAATTCTCATTTCCTCCTTCCAAGATTTTAAAATGAAGAGTAACATATGATGTATGGCCATTTTATATTATGTGGAATGTGTTGTAATTGATTTTAAACAAGTTTTTAAAAAAATGAACAAAATTATGGTTAGATGGAAATAAATTTATTTTTCACTTGATTTTTAAAGGTATGACTTGCATTTTTATCCTGCCTTATGTATAAATCTATCCCTAAATATTATCCTTTGCTTGCATCCATCCATTGATCTACCTTTCATGTCTCCATAGGCTTGCCTTAAATTTATATAGTAGTTTTGATTTGACCCTTGACCATTTTATGGTTATAGAAAATTTTTATTTATTTTAAATTTGATTATGTGATGAGTCATGATTTCATTACTAAATAATTTCCCATTTTTAACATTAACTACCTTCTAAGAGATATATCCTTTTCAGGTATGCCATGATATTCCTTATGTTTTAACATTTACTACTATGTACCATTGGTATTTATCCACCCCTTTCCACTTTTTAGTATTTTTTTGACATATCTTTCCCAAACATCAAAATTTTGTAAGACCAATAGTAAACTTTCTTGTTAACTTGATCTAGCTTCACTTCATGTAATTTTATCCAAATTTCTATTTCAATGCATAACGATATTTATTATGATAGAGATCAAAATAAAAGAATTTAACTTGTAACTTGAAAAATTAAATAAATTGTACAATAAAAATCCTACTCTATTTTGTGCCATGCAACAATTATTCTACAGAGTGCATAATGATTCAAGATCATCAATAAGAGGTCATGAGGATAAAACTATTTATTATTCCTACAAATATAGATCTTTAGAA
Source organism: Torreya grandis (assembly GCA_037957365.1). Lineage (NCBI taxonomy): Eukaryota > Viridiplantae > Streptophyta > Pinopsida > Cupressales > Taxaceae > Torreya > Torreya grandis. Next base: position 4,789,612 of record JARHVA010000257.1, read on the forward strand.
ATCCCTGAGTATTATAATGCCTTATTGTGACACTTGGTGAATGATGTAAGTGACTTTCCATCTAATGTGCAGCTTACATGGGTGTGTTTTAAATCTCTTTTCACATATAAATAACATTTATTCTAGTTTAAACCCCTTTAGATTTTATGTTGTAATCATGTTATGCCTTTTAAATTTTATTATGGACCTCTTGAGTCCAATTTTTGAACATCATTGTTTACTCTATGTGGATCAGTTATATTAACCATTCTTATAATGACTCCTTATTTCCTAACCACATTATCATTTTGATTATGAAGCTTGGAACTATGTACTCCATAGACATCATAACTTCCATTATGTACACTAGTTGTAATGGTGTGTACCCAGTCACATGATTATAGTTTGTTATATATTCCCATAAGATTTTTTATATGTGATATTCCTAGTAATCTCTCTAAACATTACAAATGCTAGTCAACAACTTCTCCATAACCTTGTTATAAGTTATTACATGGTCATTTTCTTGAGGATGGTAGGTTCTATTTTAATTATATGAAATCATAAAATCCCATGTTATAGATTTTGATAGTATTATTTTTTGTACCCCTATGACTTATCATCTTTTCAAGACATCTAAGCCTTGTTATGATATTTTCATACAAATGTTTTGTAGCATCCTATTAGGAAATTTAGCTTTTACATTATGTAAGTTTGAGTATTTACAGGTTGATATTTATCGAGAGGTAAATATAGTTAGTTTGTATATTAACATATTGTTACATAAATAATATTACGATACTAGGTTAGAATATTATAATTATTGAGATATATTGTTAATGAGTTATAACAATATATCATAAATAGGAGATTACATAATCATAATTATAGGGATGAGAAAATGGTGGAGATATTATAGGAATCTTATTCCTATATATTTGTAATATGTTCATATTGATTAATAAGATAGTATGAAATAAATAGAGTAGATTATTATTGTGATTAAAATTCATGTTCAGCTCTTTTAATTCACAAAAATGGTATCAGAGTAGTGCTAGATCCTTTTTGTAATGGGATCTTGATAAATTTTAAAGTGTTATTTATAATATGATTTTCCCCTTTGAATGATTTTTTTTTTTTAGAGGAGCTTGTAGAGTAGTTTAAAATTTGTTTTTTATACATTGTATATGATTTTATACAACACTAAAAAAGTTTTATCCTACATCAGACTGGACTTGGCATCGATGGTTTGACTTTATTTTCTAAAAATCCCTATTTGATGTTGATATCTACTTAAAAATTAGAGAGAATATATCATTTTGTTCATATCACTAGAGATTATTTCAGATCATGCATGTCAACATTTAATTCATGGTTCATGATTTGAATGAACATAATGATTCATAAATTTAAATCCATGTGTTTAATTTGACATTTTCAAAGTCACACTCATCCATTTTACATTTTAGGCTTGACTTTTTGTTCTCACTACAAGTTTAATTCTCATAGATTTAAAAGTGCTCAATTTTAAAAGGCGCGGTCTCTATCAGATAATAGATCAGTCATATTATACATATGGGTTCATCATTTTTTTGTCTTTTGTAAGTTCTATATCCATCCTACCAATTTGAAAATTTTCATCAAAATCACCTCCATACAACTTATCCATCATAAGTCCAAGTGTGGAGAAGGTGTTTTAAGATCAGGAAATTTATTATCAGGTGTGTCATTTGATTTGGAGAAACCTATAGAGATGTTCTATTGATCTCTTTGCTTCATTGTGTCTTTTACTATTATTTCAAGATGAATTTATTATATCTAATCAATACTAAAGATATATTATTCCATCATTTACCACAATGGTGAAGATGGAAGTAAATCACTAGTTGATTCATGCATAGTCATATCATTACTTCTTAAGGTTGAAATTTTAGTCAAGTTTGCGTTTATTTTTAGTTTTTACAAAAATTTAGTGAGTTCACTATTTGTTAAAATTATTTTTATTTTGTCATTTTAAAATTTAATAGTCTTAAAAGTGTCAAAATCTAGTGTGACATTTAAATAAGTTGAGTCTATGTTTTTTTAATGTATAATTTTATTTTTATACCTACTTGTGTGTGGAATTTAAGCTGATTAGTAAATATTTTAGTGAAGTGTCATTTTATTCAAGGTATAAAAAGTCTAAATTTTTCAAAAGTTTCAAGTTTAGAATTAGAGTCATTTTTTGTGTCAAATGACACAAAATTAAAATTCCAATAATAGAATTATTCAATCTATGTCAAATGGTTCTTACTTTATTGTATGTAAATGGATGTGTTTTTGGGCATACTTGACATTAGGTAATCATGTCATTATTTTGGGGGACCCATTTCAATCAAATGACATACAATTGAGCTACATAAACATACAATCTAAGTAGAAACCAACTGGAGGTTGGAGGATACATGAAGGATTGAGGTCTTTCAGTGACCTCTCATCAGTCATCAATGATGGGGCCCCACCAATGTTTTGGTGGCATATATAGTATGGTGTGTTTTTCATTTCTAATGTGTGTTTTTAGAATAATAACAAAAAAAATACCTATTCAAGATATTTAATTTGTGTGAAAATTCCAAACATGATTCCCTAATGTGAAGACATTGTGAAAATACAAAAGCACCAATGTAAGTCAGTTCATGGATCTTGAAAGGGTTTGTGGTAAAGATCTAGAAAACCATAAAAGGTGAATAATGTTTTGGCAATAGTTAGGAGAGTAGCTACTATAGAGATCCTATTATTTCCTTAATTCTTTATGGATATGACCCCCAATGACACATCCATTATGGTCACATAAAGTAAATGTAGGATGCATTACTTCACATAATAGTGGTCATGTGCAACAAGATTGCATTAGTAGTATAGAAAACTAAGAGTATGAGATGACATATAGTTCTATTTTTTTTAATTCTTAGAGGTAGATGGTGTTCCTATTCATGTCAAGGCTTGTGGTAAACCTACAAAACCATGGGAGGAGTAAGGCTCTCTTTATATCATGGTCATGTTCCAAATAGGGCATGCTACAATTGGTGAGCATATTGCAGATGAGAGTGTGAATGTTTTTTCACCATGTAAAAACTATGGGGGGGAATGTTATGAAATTTATCTTTTAAATTATGTAAGGTTGAGTATTTACAAGTTGATATTTAGTGAGATATATATATATATATATATATATATATATATATATATATATATATATATATATATATACTTAGTTTGTACATCAAAATATTGTTACATAAACATTATTATGATATTAAGTTAGAGTATTATAGTTGTTGAGATATAATGTTAATGAGTTATAATAATATATCATAAATAGGAGATTGAATAGTCATAACTATAAGGATAAGAAAATGATGGACAGATTTTAGGAATATTATTCCTATATATTTCTAATATGTTCCTATTGATTAATAAGATAACAAGAAATAAAATAGAGAAAATTATTACTGTGATTAAAATTATCTCTATATGTTTGACTCTTTGAATTCATAACACATCCTTTGCACTATAACTTGGACTCATAGTTACATCGACCCATTTTATGAAGTAATATGTCATAATGATAATACATCTATCTTTGGATTGATTAGATACATAATTTATAGGCCCCATGAAGTCGTTAATCAATTGTTAAAATGGTTACGTATCCAAAATAATATTTAATAACATTTATTCCTTTTTTTTTGTTTTCCTAACCTATGAAAAACATCACAATGTTTGGCAACCTTATGTGCATAGTGAAATAAAGTTGGACACTAAAACCCACTTTGTAGTATTTTTCTTGTAGTCAATTCACCTGTGAAATTCCATCCAACCACTCCTTGATGTGATTATTGTAAGACCTAGGTTTTTTTATGTTTTAGAGCTAATCTACACAAAACATAATCCTTCTTGAGCTTATTTATAAAAGCATTCATAATTATAAATGGTAAAGCTTGTGTGACTAGGTGTTTCTTATTTCCTTTTGCATAATGAGTGTATAATATACCATACTCTAAAAAGTTTTCAATATCCTCTAAATTTTATAGGATTGTAGTAAATATAAAGTATGATAATTTTGATATTCATCCTGTACTTATTAAGGTTACTCCTATATTTGAATATGCATAAGGTGGTCTAGTCCCACATTTTCCTTGCCTAGTTTCACATTGATTTTGAATAGGAGTCATTTGAAAATAATTAACCATCTATAAATCCTTCATCCAAACATTAGTTTAAAAAAATTATTAAAAGGATTGGTAATTAGTGAAAAACTAAAATGGGGCATCTAACACAATGTCAAACAATTAATAGTGAAAAAATCATCACCTGAGCTTCTCATTTTATTTTAGTATAGTTTTTCTCAATAGTTGATAACTGAGGACTTGAAAAGTGAATTAGATGATCTAGAACTCCATCCTATGTTTATTCTAACACTTATCCAATTTTTTTCCTTGATGCATCAAATTGAACATGGAATGGTTTATTCTAGTCCAAGAAGAACAAAATAATGTTGTGACCAACTTCTACTTTGAATCTATGAAGACTATCTAACATTCAAAAGTCCATTAAATTTGTTTTCTTTGTAAAATTACCTCTCTAGTGGTAATAAAATGGTTTCATACACACAAATGGACTTGTAATAATACCTGATATGACATAGGAATTATATCACCTCTATTTGGTAGAAGGGAGGCTTGAATACCACTATGATTGTTATTTTATCTTGGTCTACTAGAATTATATCACCTCAAACAACATATCCAAGTAATACAAATAATGGGTAAAGAATATGAATTTATTTAAATTTAGTGTGATTCATAGAGATAGACATATTTTAAACATCAATCATATGTTTTATTGATTTTCCTATGATAAAACTAACCAATCATCTAAGTAAACTTATAGAAATTCATGAATGAAATATCCAAAATAAATAACAATTACTTGTGATAAAACTAAAGGTGTATTGTTCAAGACAAATTTCATTACCTAATAGGAAAATGATCCCAATTATATTCTGAATGTTGTTTTCTTATCCTTAATTGTGACAGGGATCTGATAGTATCCTCTAAACCGATATGTAAATAAGTAGACTTCATGATTTACAACATATTCAATTCCTGATAAATTCCATTAATGTAATAACAAATACAAAAGAGATTTAGGATGTAAAATAATTATAATAGCATATATGGAGCACATAGATCAATGTTTGACAAGAAGTTATTGTGGGAAAATCACAAAGAGGTGAAAAACCAACCAAAATATTATTCATTATTGAGAAGCCAAATCAACCCCAATACAAATTCCTCTTGATCTCACTTATCTATTTTTCAAATAATTCTTTTTCACCCAAAAATATATAGATTTTGAATGAATTTAC